>PVJA010001365.1:34448-129349 GCA_004027025.1 Myocastor coypus | reverse complement strand
TTTTCCTTTTTTTTTTTTCTAAGCAACATCAATAGGGAGGTGGGTCATGCCCACACACTGTACTCTGCTGAACGATTGTGAGGACAATATGCAATATGTCAACTTTCAAAGAAAAGAAAGGGGAAAAGAAAAAACTAATAATGTTGATTTAGAAGGGTTAATGTTTAATTGTTTGATCAATCTTATATACCTATATGTATTAATCTAAACTGATCTGATGATGAAAATATGCAATATTACCCGTGTTAAATTTAAACAATAAAAAAAAATTAAAAAAGAACATATGCCTGCATATATTAGTACATTTCACCAGACCTGGTCGTTAAATATTTACTAGATTACCACTGGGTAAAACCTATATAATATTTTAACAGTGAAATATGATGGAGTGAATTTGGGAAGCTTAATGAAAAAACTGTAGAAGTAAAACCTAAACCGCAGCTAATATGCCTTGAGAATAGACATATAAAATCTCCTCAATAAACTAATGGTAGGATCTCTGTATGCTTGAAGACAACTGTGTAATAAAAGTTGAAGTTTCTAGTCAAAGAGAAATTAGAAGTAACTTAGGTTTTTGTTTCATTCCTTCTTATCTTTACACAAGAAGAACTGCATTATACTAACTCTATTAGTTAGTAATAGACCAAGAAATCTTCCAGCAATATATATGATTTGTTAATTTTTAAATTTTATATGCAAGAGAGATGACAAGATGGAGCATCACCCCTTCTCTCCCTACCAGAGGGGTTCATTTACATTTTGGGAATAAACCGAAAGCACAAAGCACTGGGTGTGAACTATCAAGGGAAAAATGGAAGGTCCTACCCTGCTCTCACTCTTTGGGATGATAGTCAAGAGTTCTAAAGTTGAAGGCGAATGCCCTGGCCTGGGTCTGCCAATTCTATTTATTTATTTATTTGTTTGTTTATTTATTTATTTGTTTATTTATAATCATTCAGTTATTTATCTCAGTGTCTGGCTATGCAGTTTGTACTCGTAGGGCTCCTTCTGTCTCAGCCTCAGCAGCAATGGCATTATAGGTGTGTGCCACCCTACCCAGTTTTGAGGCCAACACAGTACACCAGGGGTTCCATGGCTGACGCAGCATGTAGTGCCACAGATAGAACCGAGATACTTTCTCTTGCCCGACAGGTGCTTAGACCACTGCACACCTAAGTCCTGCCAGTTCTTACCGGGCTTTCCTTGCTGTCAGCCTGGATGTGTCTCCACAGGACTCCAGAAACTGAAGGTTCTAACATGAAGGACCTTCCTTCTCCATGAGTGTCACACAGCCAAATCCCCTGTGCACTTTGACAGTGGGCTCTGCATGGCTTCAAGCCAAGGAGGTCCAAACTCCCTAGCTGCCTTCTACTCTCAGTGACAGAAAACAGCAGTGTCACAAGAATAAAGATGCTGAAGCCGGGCGTGGTGGCTCACGCCTGTAATCCCAGCACTTGGGAGGCTGAGGCAGGAGGATTGCTGCGAGTTCGAGACCAGTATGGGCTACAAAAGTGAGCTCAAAGCCAGCCTCAACTGCACAGTGAGACCCTGTCTCAAAAAGCCAAAAAAAAAAAAAAAAGATGCTGAAATTTATCTTTTTATGACTGAGGCAAGGATCTATGGACACACAGTTGACCCCTGAGTTAGCCCATCACCTAAACAGCAGATAACTAAGAAAAATCAGCTTAGGAAGAGAAAAGGTTAGCTTTCATTCTCAGCGTGGGTGCTTGTAGTCTGTAGTTGGTGGACTCCATTTCCTTGTGGCCTGTGTAGTAAAGCAGCACATTATAAAAGGAGCTTATGGCACAAAACCTGCACACACTTTAATGTGGAGGGGGAAGGGCAGCAGAAAAGCAATGAAATGGCCATATGGCCTGTGTTTTCTGGTGTTCAAATACTCACGGCCTGGGATCTGCATCTGTCCATCAGCCACCAGCATGTATGTGTAACCCTGGCAGGTATCATCCTACCACTTGGGATCTTTGAAGAGCTGCTCTTATTTCATGTTCTAGAAATAAGATGTTATGATTTATGTCTAGGTGTCCCTCAAAAGCTTCATGCACTCATGGGGTGGGGACTTCTAGAGTTTGAGACTTGACTCATGGTCCATTGGGATTATATATTTTAGTAATGATGGGATTATGGGTCTGAATACTTCTGGGTTTATGGGCATGGCCTAAGGTAGATAGTCTGAGGCAGACAGCCTGAATGTAATATAAAGAGAGACAGAGAGACAGATATTTGCTGTTGCGCTCTGCTGCCCTGCTAGAGTCAGTTGACTCTGTCACCATTTTGTTGGTGTTCTGCCAACACCATGAACTGCTGGACTCTGTATTGTTCCGCTGTGCCTTAGATCCAGCTGACTATTGACTGAAACCTCCAGTAACTGTGAGCTAAATAAGCCTTTCCTTCCTTCATTTTGGTGCTGGGTATTTGTCCCAGCAATGAGAGAAGAGTAACTAAGACAGAATTTGGTGTCAGAAGTGGGGTTGTTGCTGTGACTAACCTGACCATGTGGATTACAAGTTTTTGGGGATGGCTTATGGAAAGAGATAGGAAAGGTTCAGAAATGTCACCTACAAGTGAAGCACTGGAAAAGCTTCAGCTATTCTGTAGGGGAGATTTTGGTCAGAGTTTAGACCAGAAGACTGACAGAAGGCCTGCCCGTAAAGACCAGCCTGAGGAGGTTTCTGCTGGGATAAAGGACAGCAGTGATCATTGCACATCAAATGATTTGTACTATGTATTGGCTGAAAGTCTGTTGGAATTTTGATTGTCCCAAAGACTTTGCCTAAGACTGAGATTAAGCATGGCGGACTGATTAATCTTTCAAGAGATATTTCAAAGCGGCAAACTATTGGGGCAGTGGCATGGTTGTTATTGGTGGGTTTTAGCCAGATTTACATTGAAAATCAAGAGCAAACAGCCAAACAGGATGATTTAAAATATTGTGCGTTTGGCCAGGAAGGAGGCACCAAGAGAACTGTGGACTGTGAAGATGGAGCTGAAAGGATCACCATTGCTAGGAAGGAACCAGAGAATCAGAAGGGTAGCCTGAGGGTATCACAGGAGGTGGCAGCTCTTTGCCCTTTGCAGCCCCAGAATTGCAAAGGAGAGAGGCTTTGCCTTGAGAAGAAAGCTGTGGAGACTCAAGTACCAAAATGGTGGCAGCAGCCAAACCAGGTTCCAAAACAGTGCTGGCATCGAGAATTTGGTCCTTGGAATTAAGTTTGGAGTGTTCATCAATCCAGGCACTCCACCCCTACAACCAATAGAGAAGAAAGCCTGGCTACTGCTCCAGTTGGCAGGAGACCTTGGCATCATCCACATGGCATTGGTTTTAGGCATATTCATAATGCAAGAGTTGTTAGGTTAGGAAGGCTTCCACCTCAATTTCAGAAGAAGGCCTGGGAGGCCAGGCAGTGTGCCCCTGAGAGGGAGGTGTGTGAAGTAGAGAGTGAGATGCCTATTCAGTGGAAATCCTAGAAGTTTGGAAAAGCCAGAAACATGGATCATCTAAGGGAAATTGAAAAGAGGGAGCAAAGCCAGCCTAAGAGAAAAGCCACAGGAGTTACCACCAAGACTGCCATAGGGGCAGAGCTGTTTAAGGCCTTTGAAGCTCAGAACTCAGCACAGACTGCTTCAGATGCTCCAGTTGGAACTATGGGATTTAATGTTTACCCTGATGGAGTTTGGACATGTGTTGGTCCCAGTGTTTTGTATTCCCCTGTTGTTTGCAACTTGTGGAATGGTAATGTTTATCTTGTGCCTTTGAATCTTGGATGTGTTTAACTTTTCTTTTATACAAGGGCTCACAGTTAAGAGTTTGCCTTGGATCTTGGAGGAGACTTGGGACTCGGACTTTTCAGCAATGATGAAACTGTTATGACTTGGGCAAATCTTCCAGATGGACTAAAATGTCTTTTGCCCAAAGGGATGTTCATAAGACTTTGGGGATTCAGTGGTGGAATGTTATGGTTTATGTCTAGTTGTCCTCCCAAAGCCTCAAACAATCATGGGATGAGGACTTCTAGAGTTTGAGACTTGACTCATGGCCCATTGGGATTATGCATTTTAGTACTGATGGCATTATGGGTCTGAGTACTTCTGGGATTATGGATGTGGTCTAAGGTAGATAGGCTAAGGCAGAGAGCCTGAATGTAACATAAAGAGAGACAGAGAGACAGACATTCGCTGTTGCTCTCTGCTGCCCTGGTTGGTCAGTTGACTCTGCCACCATTTTGTTGCTGTTCTCTCTCCATGAACTACTGGCCTCTGCATTGTGCCTCTGTACCTTGGATCCAGCTAAGTATGGACTGATATCTCCAGTAACTGTGAGCTAAATAAACCTTTCCTTCCTTCACTGTGAGTGTCAGATATTTATCCCAGCAACAAGAGAAGAGTAACTAAGACATAAGGCATTTGGTATATGTGCATTATTTATATTGTATACATAAGTTGTGAAAAGCAAGAGGGAAAGAAGCAATTGTGGTTAGAAAGACTATCTGTACTGTCATGGTTTGGGATTTTTGCAGGTGGAACAATGAAATATGGGACACATTTCATAATATCAGTTTATAAGGAATGTCCCAGGAATCATATACAAGTGCAGTAAATTTATCTACACATTAAATGCTAAAGAATTCAGCTGAATGTCTATACCCTACTTTACAGATCCGTGTTGGCAAGGCTCGGAGATCAGTAGTGAAAGACAGAAAGTCTACACAAGCAGGATGAATGATTTGTGCTAATAGGCTGAAGGCACTGAACTGGAGCTAGGGAGCAATAATCAAGGTAAACACCAGAGCTCCCCCCCCCAAATTACCACAGTCATCCTCAGCAAGAGTGAGTTCCTGAGCTCCTCCAGTGATAAGGAAAGCTGAGTTCCTATGAGGAAAGCCAATTCAACTAGCTTCTCTATGAGGCTGAGCAGTGCACCACTTCCCCCTCCAAAGCCAAGATGTGATGCTCAAGATGAAGACCAAAGCCTCACCAAAGCTCACTGGGAAAGCCAGCATGGCAAGGTCCTCCAGTAGAACAGTCCAAGAGAACTGGCGCTCTCTAGCAGCGTCTCCAAACACCTTCCCTAACAGAGTCCTGGTAGCTTCTCCTGTCCTGCCTCTTATGCAGCTGACAGCAATCGTCATATGGGCTTCTCTCACCCAGCACCATGCTAGTTTAGTTCATTTGGGTATAAGTTGACCACAAGTTATAAATGCACTACATGCACTGGTCTCTGTTTTCTCCATTTTTGGAATGTTCATATTATTATGCATGTTTTGTAGTGGCCTTTGAGTCCATGTACTTTTAATGGAGGTACATGAGTTCTTTCGCTCCATTCTCCTCCATCCTGGGGAAATAAGGAAGGTTGAAGTGTATGAATTAATGGTCAGGGCACTTATTGGACCAATGCAAGAGGATCTCTACCTAAAGTAACAGATTAAATTTCTTGGATCTCTTGAGTCTGTCTCTCTGTCTCTGACTCTCTATCTCTGTCTCTGTCTTTCTCTCTGTCTCTCTGTCTCTCTCTGTCTCTGTCTCTGTCTCTGTCTCTCTCTCTCTCTCTCTCTCTCCATCTTTCTCTATGTAGCTCTCTCTGTGTCCTTTACCTAATGCTTCTGCAAAATGAGACATGAGTATGTGTTTTAGTTACTGTCCTCATGGTTGAGGAAAAAATATCCAACATTCAAAGTTAAAAAGAAAAGATTTATTTCAGCCCACACTTTGTAGAAGTTTCAGCCAATAGTTGGGGGCTCCAAGGCAAAGCGACATGACAGAGGGACTTAGCAAAGGAGAAACCACCCTTGGCAGCACAAAGAAGACAATATCAAAGTAGTGGCCTCCCTTTCCCTTTATTCAACATAGACTATAAGTCTATTGGTTGATGTCATCCATCAAGGTGGGACCTTCCCATTATCCACCTGTAGAACTATGTTAAACCAATCAGTGGACTAAGTTATCATACATCCTTAATATAAAATCACACCCTAGATTCAGGCACCTTCAAAAAGTCCCACCGATGGGTGAATAGGTTCATATGGTTCTCTACCCTTAAGGGATGAATTATTTCTGATCTACTGTACCTTGACATAAGTTTCCACGAACTCAACTAAGTATATCTTAATACCATCTATATAATGATGATTCAGTTAGGCAAAACTTTTCTGAAGAGTTAAGGAAAAGAAACTCAAAAAAATTCTTCACATTAATCTTTATTATTTCAAGTTGCTTACTCTGTCATCAGTCAGAGAAAGCTAAGTGCACCAATTACTTCCCAAATGTGAGCATGAGATAGTTCTTTAATATTTGTGTCCTCCTTTCCATATTGGAATACACAGATGGTTTAGAGGTCTACATAGATTTTACCACTTGCTGAAGTCAATTAAGGCAAAGATTTCCTCTCTGATGAGTGAATGATGCAGGATTAAAATGCAGGACAATCACTGACTACTGGTGGCCCATCAGATATACAAAAGCACTGCTTCGGATTGTAGAACACCTGTTTATGTGGTATCACACGTGGGTGAAGTTGAAACACACAGGTGGAAAAATTAAGAGATACATAGGGAAGGAGAGCTAGAATTCGTCTTTAAAATTCAATGCCTGAAATATATTTAATCGAATTTCTTCGACTCCCTTTCCTATTTTAGGTAATTGGAACTACTTTTTCCTCTTATTACTTGGACCATCTTTACTGATGTTCAGCATAATGTGACATTAAAGCTCGGAAAAATATGTCACTAATGCAGTACCATAAGGCAGAGGAAACACTTGCCTGGCCTCATTGCATGTGTTTCCGCTCCTAGTGCCTTTCTGATCCCTAGCCAACGCTCAACCACTTCACTGGAGAAGACATAAATAACATCCCCCAATTCCAAACTTCCTCTCTCATTAATTCTTCTTGACCTGCACTCCATACTCCCTGTACATATTGCCCAAATAATCATTCAGTTTCCCTTTGGAGTAGGAAAGAAAAAAAAATTGGAGGGAATAGGTAAAAAGGTTTAGCCAGCTGTATTTTTTGACAATTATCAGAAACATTTCAGCAGTACAAGTCTACCCCTTTCCTGTTAATGAATACTAGTCGATGATGTACATTAGTTGTATTTTTCTGACATGTGTTTCTAATAATACTGATGATGACATGGAACCCCCCACACACACAAAGTTGATAGCAAGCAGAAAAAATACTAATACTGACAGGATTTTCTCCTCCCTAAAGCCAGAGAGTGCATTTTTAAGATGACCTCGGGTCAGTCTCCATCACCAAAATCTTACTATTCTGAATTCTATTCTGCTGAGGAAATTGACTTTAAAGAACAGAGAATGATTCACATACAAAACCTCTATTAGGAGTTCCCTTTACTATGGGCTGCAACCAAAAGAACAGCAAGGATCTTACTTGTACTTGCATATTTTTCCACCATTTGCTATGCTATACTAAATTGTTCAGTGTCCACTTCCTTAAGTTATTATTCTTCTCACAGATGAAATATTTTGTCAGTTGTGATTTTAAAAATGGTCATGTTAACAGAGGTGACTTGGTTTTCTAGGAAGTTAAAGAGGCAATATCCAGAAGAAAGGACTGTGAACAAAGTCTGACTTACCATGATCTTAGAAGAAGTGACCTTTAGTGTTTCCTCCTATCTCTTCCTTCAGTCCTTCTCTTTTTGGACTCACCCAGTCGATACCACATTACTCTAGGCTGCTACGTTCTGTTGCTGTAGTATTTGGGGTTTGGCTTTCTGTCTCATTTACCATAGGAGACATATCATAAGTCCAGTAATGTAGATTAACCTAAATATTTACAAAGCATTTATTTGTTTTATAAAGTTATTCATGCAAGCTTATTGTAAAAAAGTCCATAATAGAAAAAGAATCCACCAAATTCACATTCTAAAGTAATTATTCCTGATGCCTTTGCAAATATGTGCCTCACATGAACATATATACTCATGTCTAGATATGTATGACATCTAAAAATATTAAATATATTGTCTATTCCAACATAGTACATTAATGAATATACTATGCATATCATTTTATAGTCTGCATTTTCATTGCTACAAGGAAAGGATTTATCAATAAATTTATGCATGATTTATGATTTTAATATTTTTTTTATTTTAAAGAGATTAAAAATAATAGATAAAATATTTGAAATGATGTAGAATTTCAAATAAAAGATGATAGGAATTCAGTGTTTGGTGTTATATTGCATGCTGTTGTCCTCAAACTAGTTTCTCAGATCATCAGATACAAGCATATAAAATTGGTGAAAAAAATTTTAGGCATTAACTTTGGCCTTCAGAAAACCAATAAAAGTATTAATACAATCCTCCTAGCTATTCTATGTAAATACATATACGTTTTCCCTCTTCTTTTCTTTTCTTTTTTATTTTCTTTTCTCTTTTCTCTCTTTATGTGAATCGTTCTCTTTTGAGCAGTTTATTTCCCTTTTACTATACCTGTTATACCTTTCAGATTTTATTTACTCTTTCAAGTTCTCATACTAAGATTCAGTACAATGTTTACACATGCAAGTCTGATTTATTTCATTTATAAGTATATCCTCTAGTTGCATCCATTTACCTATAAAAACCTGTCTATCTTTCTTTATAGATGAGTAATATTCCACTGTATTAAAATATTACATCTCTTTATCCATTCCTCAGTTGATGGGCATTTGAGTTGCTTCAAGATCTAGATAAAACAAAATCTGCTGCTATAAATATGAGTGCACATTTATTACTGTGGTATGATGTTATCAATTTCTCTGACAAAAATTACTAAGAAGAGGACTAGCTGAGTTTAATAGGATTTCTAATCCTAGTTTTTTGGGACTCTCCATCTTGTTTTCCACAAAGATTATTCCAGTCTATATACAGTTTACACTCTCAACATTGGAGAAGGGCTCCTTTTACTTCACAACCTCTCCTGCACTGTTGTTAGTTAATTTTTTTATGATATCCATTCTTTCTGGTGTGAGATAAAACTTCAATGTTGTTTTAATTTTCATTTCTCCAATAACAAATGCTGTTGAAATTTTTTCATATACTTATTTTCCATTTATACTTCTTCATCTGAGAAGTGCATATTCATTTCAAATGCCCATTTTTGGATTCATTCTATTGTCAATGATTGTGTGAGAGACCCATGTATTAGTATTTCATAAGTTATCTGCAACAAATGGACATTTCATGATATTGTCCAATTGTTTGTACTATGAACATTGCCGACATAAACACATTAATGCTTCACAATGCTTTTATTCATTCAGTTATTCTTAAATTTAAAACAACTTTATTGAAGTAAAATTTTCCTACCACACAATTTACAAGCTGAAAGTGTAAGATTCAATAGATTTTAGTACTTTGACGAAGTTGTACCACCAAATAGGTAATTTTTGTATGGGATACATTTTCATAAGTGCAGTTTCAATGCATTCAGTTACAGAAACTTTAAAAAGTTTTCAGTGCATATCTATAAAGTTCTACCAATGCATACCTCCAGTATAAATAGATGAACCAGATTAGGTGTTGTCAGTATTTGAACATCATCAGCAGGACACCCAATTTCACCAATAGTAATCAGTACTATACTGTTATTTAGACCACTTCCTTGAACTGAAGACAAAATTAGGGATGTTACCAGGCCCACAATCCTTAATGAAATGACATGAAGTACTAAAAATGATAGTTGACTTAAAGGCCATCAGGCAGAGAATTCATGTTTACTTGTGAACCAAAATCATAGCAAAAATTGAAAATAAGCGTTTACTTGAGAGAGTATAACAATAATTGCCTGAAGTATAAAAAGGTATAGTTGACTTAAAGGCCATCAGGCTGAGAATTCATGTTTATTTGTGAAACAAAATCATAGCAAAATTTGAAAATAAACATTTACTTGAGATAGTATAGCAATAATTGAGGTATAAAATGTAAAGCCATATTAATATGCTTAGGTCTAAAGGCTGAAGTCAACAGCTTCCGACACTGACAGGTGTGCTGATAGCCTACTACTATTGTGGACTATTGGACGATATATACAGCTACTTTCTCTTAGTTGAATGAGAAGAAAGATATATACTAATAGTGTTTAGAAAAGATATCATGTCTGCATCTTATACTCTGAACAACTACTATGAAGACAACAATATGCAATGCATAATTATTATAACTATCTTACTAACCTGTTTTGAAACTATCCCATTGGTATTTCTTTCTCATTAAAATTAACAAACTTTTTTAAAAATTGAAAATAATATTTATTTTACATAATTTTACATCACAGATTCAGCATTAACAGCTGATGTATTCTGTTTAACCCAAACGGGAAAGCCTTGCCTGGATTTCCTCTTGGATTTCAGACTTATATCTCTTGCCTAGTGAAGATTATATCTACCTTAAGCTATAAAATTATGCAATCCAACCAATTTCCAACCCTCTCCCAACTTTCCTATTTCTGTTGAGAGTTTGTCTTTTCTCCAATGTCAACATACTTGAGCTTTCTTTCACGCATCAAAACTTCAGTCACTCTTTCCAATATCTCTGATTTGTGTTTCTATAAATAAATTCTGTGCTTGCTATTCTTGGAACACTAGAAAACTACTAGACTCCTTGATACTTGGGGTTTCCCAATTTTCATTTATTTGCTATCTAATGACTAATTAACTTATCTAAGTTTCAACTCCAACTCAGCCACTTCACCTAGCATAGGGTATAAATGACTGCTGAATGCTTACTGGAATAAATACCACTACCATTCATCTGTCCAGTGATGTTGTCATACTCCCTCCTCTGCCTTTGGGTACATCATCCAGCCTAGCTGAATTGGAGTGTCACTGTGCTGTAAAATGCTGCCCCATCTCCATCCTGCAAAGTTTTCCTCCCATTGGTCCTTGCCCAGGATTCCTTTCTTACCTCCCAGCCCCGTGTTTTCTCTCTCTCTACTGTGCATTCACTGCTTATTTTGTATTTTCATTTAGAAGAGCCAAGAAGCATTCAGATCACAAATTTTTGCTTCGAATTCCATCTCTGGATAGTATCTTGGTCCATTTGCATTCTTACAATAAAAAATCCACAGCTGGGCACTTTATATAGAATACAGTTTATTTAGCTGGCAGTTCTGGTGCCTGAAAAGTCTTAGAAGTATTCTGCCTGCATCTATTGAAGACTTTCTGGGAAAGTCAGAACATGATGGAAAAGTAGAAGTGAAAACGAGTTTGTGCAAAAAGAGATTCAGGGAAAGTACCAAGCATGCTCATAAAAACCCACTGTCTCATGTACTAACCTAACCTCAAGAGAGGCACAGCTCTTGCTAGATAGAGTTAATCAATCTTAAAGACAGAATCACCCTCTCAAGGCTCCATCCCTCAGTAGCACTCATGACATTGGGGAATTCAGCCTTAACTTAAGTTTTGGTGGGTGCACACCACCTATGAACCACAGCAGATACTCATAGATTGTCCTTCCTTATGTTGCTCCTGTGATGAATCATTTGAGAGTTCAGACTGCTGCTCTACTCTCTGTCTTCTGTTACCCATAGCTTTAAGAAGAGCAGCTGTGCAAAAGCACCTGCGAGGTTGCAGAGAGATATGGAAGTGTAGCAGGGGAACCCAGTAGGCTACTACGTGTTAAAACTTGTTTTAACACTTTGACAGCTGATGTTCCTACTCCAAAAATGAAGCTAATGTCACATTAGGTATTCAAAATTATGTGATATAATATCCACTTTTAGAAATTCTAGAAGCATGGATTTTCTACAAGATCAGTTAACTCTGGTTTTTTGTTTGTTTGTTTTTGTTTTTGTTTTGCGGGATCAGGGTTCAAACTCACGACCTTGCAGTTGCCGGGCAGGCACTTGTGCCACAGAGCTATCTCCCCAGCCCCAAGATCAGTTAACTCTGTGATGGAAGCTTTTAATCTCCACTGCCTGCTTTTTGAAAAACAGTGCTGTACTAATGCTTTGCCCTGTCATCTTCCAGAGCAATTGAGAAAGCTATTTAAAAATCATCCCCATATACAAAGTAGCTAGCATACATATCTTTCAGGATTTTTTTTTAAACCCTCAATTCTCAGAGACTTGTAACAGCTTGCTTTTCTTTTCTTTTCTTTCTTTCTTTCTTTTTTTTTTTTTTCAGGACCGGGGCTGGAACTCAGGACCTTGCACTTGCCAGGCAGGCACTTGTGCCCCTGAGCTATCTCCTCAGCCCCCAGCTTGCTTTTCATATCTGGTATACCCTAAGATGAATGAGTCTAAAAGGATGAATAACTTCCTCTATCGATTAAGCTGTTCCCATAGCCTCCACACCCCAAAAGAAGAATAAACAGCATAAGAATAAGATAGCTAAAAGATTTATGACTTGGGGGGTTTGGCTAATTTTTTTTTTTTTTTCTCATCATGTTTTTACTCAGATTTGAAAGAAGCTGAGTAACAAACGTATTCCTCTTGATACAAAGTCCTATCAATCAGTACACTTGAACCTACACATTTTCTAAGGCAGTGAATTAAATAAGAAGTTTTAGTTTTGGGTTAATAGGCTTCATGTCTATGAAATTGTTTTAATTCTGATTCTGGGACATGCTAGAGCCTTCACTGGCTCCTCAGGTTCTTCAAGATCTTGCTCACATGTGGCTTGCCCACTTTTTTTTTTTTTTTTTTTTTTTTGTGAAGCCCTTTTCATTTTTGCTTCCAGAAAGAAGGACCCAACCATGCAGTATTAGTTTATGGGATTTAGATTAATCCAGTAAGCAATTGGGAACCTTTTGCATTTGTTATTGGCTACAGCGGAGTTATTGTGGTGACTGAGAATGAAGTAAACGAAAGCCCTCCGTGAAGGAGCTGGACCCAGCACGATCTTTCCTGCATCCGTCCTCCAGGTATATTCATCTAGAGTGCCAGGTCTAGTGCTGATAACCCTACACATGGGCCAGCTTGGCTGTTAAGTGCCTGCTTGGCAGCCCAAGGTCCCAGGTTCGATTCCTGTTATTGTATGCTGTGTCAGCCTCAGAACCCCAGACATGCTGTTTTGGCCACCAAAATGGGCATGGTGGCACACTTCTGTAATCCCAGCACTGAAAAGGCTGAGAAAGGAGGATTGCTACAAGTTCAAGCTTTGTAGAGAGACCTTGTATTAAATAAATAAATAAATAAATAAATAAATAAATAAATAATTTTTAAAAAGCCCTACTCATCCTTGAAGGTTCCTGTTCAGTGCATTGAGCAGTTCCAAATGATGCTACCCCCAAGGAACAAGTTACTTCCCTTCAGACATTCTGCCACACCCATGGCCTGAGCCTTCCCTAAAGCATTCCATTAGTGACTATTTTGCCATGTATCATTTCATGGGTTTTTAATGTATGTTGTCTCTTTTATTAGATCATATATTTCTTGAGACCCATGATTATCTTGTTACCTCTTTGGAATCAAGGGACAAGTCCACCTAATTAATTTAGTGTAGACATGGCATCAGCATTGAGAACATATCATTAATTGCGTGGACAAGATGTATTTGGGAGACAACAGCCTCTCAGTTACCTCTGGCTCCCTCTAGCGATGGTCCGAATACTACAGCTCTTTTCACATTCCTCAGCCTGTTGACCTTAGGCAATCATCAAACGAGATGCAGAGAACAAATGCACCCCAAGTAAGAATAATCACAAATACTATACCGCAGCGCATACATATTTTCTTACATGGCAAAATGCAGTAAAGGCACTATAGGGTCCCTCACTTATTCAGTAAACTGTTATGTAATCATTGTCCTCAGACATTGGAGATGGGAGTCTGAGGCACAGGCATGCCAAGGAACTTGTTGAAGGACACAATGTGACTTTGCCGATTTTAGATTAGGTGTCTTGGAGTACGTCATGGGTGTACTAAGACTCCGGGGTAATTGGGCTGTTAGGGTAATGTGCCCTGTCCCTAAATCTTGTTAGAGGCCTTAGTCAAGAAGGTTCTCTCAGTGATGTGCCAAATTTTCTGACCAAGGAGATTATGGGTTCACGGAGGAAAGGGATTGACGATGTATAATGTGCCTGAGGAGAGTCATCTAGAGAGCAAACATTCTCTCAGGCTTTCACAGAGAGCAAACTGGTCAGGCAATTGCCATGACTTATCCAGATGGCTAACACTGATAACAGATTTACAAAGTGTTGTATATGGTTTCAGAATAAATCCTCAGGGGATTTGACTGACCTTGTCAGACACAAAAGTTACATTTTAGTTATACAGATATTGCTTAACTTTGTCTTAACCATCCAGTAGAAAAGTATAGCCACAAGATATAAAAAGGAAAGCCATATTAATATGCTGAGCTACAAAAGGCTCAATGACTTCAGACAATTGCCAGTTCTGCTGATAACCCATTAGTGCTATGGACTATTGGAGTATATTGGGCTATATTGCTGAATTCAGGTACCTACAATATTTGAACTGGCATCAAGTATGAAAGGGTCCTTTAAAGACTTCACCAAATACATCTTCGCTGACAGCAATGGAACATCCATCTCTGACAAAACAACACAAAAAAAGGAGATGTAAATGAAGGACCATTTTGTAGTAAAATGTATATATAGATATAGATATAGATATAGATATAGATATAGACATAGATATATAGAAAATAAACAGGACAGACATACAGCTACTTTCTCTTAGTTCAATGAGATTTGTACTCACAGTGTTTAGACAAAATATCACATCTGTATCTTATCCTTTGAATAACCACTATGAAGACAACAATATGCTATGCATTAATTATTATAACTGTCCTACTAACCTGTTTTGAAACTGTTTCATTGCCATTTTATTTTCTTGTTAAAATTAATTTAAAACTTATTTTAAAAAATTGTGGGAATTTTTGCCTAATATGGTTCTTAGAAACATGTTGGTATAGCAGCTACTACTTAGTTTAGTTTGAAAATCTGCATACATTCATGGAAAAAGAAGGAGACATCTTGTGCTCAGATTTGCAAAAGAATTATTCTATGTTTGGATGGACATTATTCCTTAGGACTTTGCCTTGAAATAGACATAATTAAAAAAAATAAGTGACTTTCATGACAGCAACATTGAAACAGTGCCATGTAATCTAGCAAAATAATTTATGTTAACGTTAACATCTTCTTCTAATGTAGAGAATCTTATCAGCATACAATAATAAAGCACACCAAAGAACACCTTTATTTTTAAAAAATAAAAACTAATTAATATATTTTCTATCACACGTTACCTTTATCCACAGAGATAAAAAAGTAAATAACATGCTGTTATGGTTTATGTCTAGTTGTGCCCCCAAAGCCTCATATAATCATTGGGTGGGGACTTCTATAGATTGAGACTTGACTCATGAGTCACTAGGATTATGTGTTTTAGTACTGATGGGATTATCAGTCTGAGTAGGGCTGGGACTATGGGTGTGGTCTAGGGTGGATATCCTAGGGCAGAGAGCCTGATAGGAACATGAAGAGAGACAGAGAGACACACTAGAGCTGTTGCTATTGCTCTCTGCTGCCTGTTTGGTTGGCTACCGCTGCCACCATTTTGTTGCTGTTCCGCCACCATGACCTGGATGCTCTCTGCCCTGTTCCACTAAGCCTTGGGCCAGGCGAATACGGACTGAAACCTCCAGTAACTATGAGCTAAATAAACCTTTCCTTCCTTTGTCTTGAGTGTGGGGTATTTGTCCCAGCAATGACAGAAAAGCAAGTAAGACACATGCGTCTTATATAAATAATGCTGGATATTTTAATATAATTTTGGAATATATCTTGTCTCTAGCCAGAAAGCACCAGTGTTTTGTTTTTTGTTTTTTGTTTTTTGTTTTTTTTTTAACTAGGTTTTGATCCCCCCACCCTGCATACATTATTAGTAACAGAAGCATCGTGTTCCTACCAACACTGAGAAGAGAGATCTATCTTAGAAATCATGGTTTAAGTTGAACTGTAGGCCAGGAAAATTAGCTATCCCTTTGCATAGGATGCACTTGTGGTAGTGCTAATAAGGAGCAGGGATTAAGTTTTGAGTATTTCTCTCTCTCTCTCTCTCTCTCTCTCTCTCTCTCTCTCTCTCTGTCTTTCACTTATCCTCTTGTCTCATAAACAAACTATAATTAAATGATATGAAATGCTCTTCACTGTATTTAGGGTAAGCCTGTTACACGTGCTATGTGCATGTCAGGTTGAGAACAGAAGTGTGTGTATGTATGTAAAGACAGGGGGAGAGAGAGAGAGGGAGGGAGAGAGACAGACAGACACAGAGAGACAGAGACAGAGGAGACAGTGAGAGAGAGGAGAGAGAGTGCACTTGAGGGAGAGGAAGGGAGGGAGGGAGGGAGGAAGGGAGAGAGACAGGAGAATTGTTAAAACAAAAAAGCCCTCTTCTTACCACGCAGAGCAAGCGCTTCACCTGTTATAAGGACTTCAGATCTTACAACTTCTCTATGGACTTATAAAAACTTTTAGGATTATTGAGGAACTTGGAAATTTAGTCAAAAACTAAATGATTTTTCATTTCAAAAAATGAAATGGAATTTGAAGGGCCGAGTAAGAGGTGTCCAGGGGGAGCAGCAGCTGCCAAGAACCGTAATGTGAGTGGACAGCAGAGTATTTGCTGCCCAGAGCCCTGAAATCCAAGCAGAAAGACCACGTCTGGAGCCTTTCTCTGCCAAAGCCTTGTTCTGTGGCCCTGAGGGACTCACTTAAGCATTTGAGCCTCCTTTTCCTCACCTGTAAGTGATGATATTTATTTCACAGGACTGCGGCAAGGTTAAACTAAATAAAGTCTTCTCATGGCACTGCTGTCCAGGTGCCCAGCCCCACAGGGTGGGTGGATACTCTCAGAAACTGTTTGTTGGCCCTTTTGGTTTCTTTTGGCTTACCTTGGGAAGGTGCCCATTCTGTCACCTGCTTAATATACCTGCACAGAGCCACATTGTTCTTACGTAACAGCAGGTCCTGATTACCTTAGATGAAGTCAGATAAACACATCTGAAAATCCAGTTCCACCTGGACCAATTAAATAATGGCATGTTCATCTACATTTTGATCCACGAGTGAGAAGGCAGTCAGATGGTGACTACGGCAGTCCTTATGAAGACGCATGTGTCTCCTCTCTACCAAACAGAGACAATCAAGTTTGAGTGATTGTTCCTAACTTCTTCTGCTCTTCAATTACAAAGTACAATCTGTAATTTACAGTGGTTTGATTTATGCAGTATTTTTTTAATTTTCTAAATGATTGAAAAATTATACATATGCATTCAATAGATAGCATATATTAGATTTTTTTATCCTTTTGCCAGGCTACAGATACATGGTTAAATTTTCTCTCAGTGCTGGGAAGCTGGGGGCACAGTGAGTCACACAGTCATAAAGGAAAAAACTGAGACACATAGGACAGGCAGTTGCTGCATTCTGATGGTGACAGGTTAGGTGCATTTTCAATTTTGGGAATATCCCACTTAAAATGAACTTGTTGAGAACCAACCTATCATAAGTTGAAGAGTGTCTGTATTTTGTGTATACCTTCTTTGTTCCTTTTCCTTTTCATTGACCCCTTCCCCACCAAACATATAAATAAATAAGAATTTAGTTATTGAAAATGTTAGCTGAGTTTCCTTGATTAAGCAAAATATATACGGCAATTAAGTAGAAAAACAGTGTTCTGAGATTGTTTTCCCCTTTTGCAGATGAGATAACTAAGTCCTGGCACAGTTAAGTAGCATGCCCAAGTAAACATGACCAGCCCGAGCTCACCTCCCTGGCTTGGTTTTGAGCCTTCTGAAGAAAGCACTGCGTCACTCATCAGAGCATGCGTGGTGTCGTCTCAGAACCTGGCCAATTCGGCCCAGGCCTACTGACTGAGCTCCACCCACATTTATTGTCAGTTCCAAGCCACAGTATGAACAACACCAACCGATGCAACTGCTCAATAAAAGAGTCTCCAACTTGGCTTTGAAGCCCAAAGTGTTACGAGGATGAAATGCTGACCATCACCAGTCTGACATCGCCAGTTCATCTGGTATCACCCGATTAACCCCACAGTAATGTGTGCATTTTTTTTTAAATTTGGACAGAACCAGACTGAACTTGATTGTTGCTCCTGCAAACTGAATGACCTTTGAGTGTTTTCACTTCTTTGAATACTATGGCTCATACCCATGAAAAAAGGGGAGACATTTCTCAAAGCCCAAAAATTTGATGTGAAGATCAAGCAAATAAAGGACTAAAGTCACTGTGTCCTATCTGATACATGGGAGGCCCTCAAAATGAGCTGGTGGTAGTTCCTTGGCTCTTTCCTCTTCTTTTTAACTTTTTCTCTAATGACTGTTGTGAAGGCCACCGGAAAAGAGAGAAGAATAACTGTCGTAGCACCTGTTTGATCATGGCACATACCCTGCCTCATTCTTTCTGTCTATCATCTACTGATCTGTTTATCTATCTATCTATCCATCTATCTATCTATCTATCTACCTATCATCTATCAACTCTCTATCCATCCATCACCTATCATCTATCTATCAACTATAATCTATCATATATCTATCAATTACCTATCATCTATCATATCTATCAATTACCTACATCTATCATATATCTATCACCTATCTACCTACCTATAATCTTTCATTTATCTATTATCTATCTATCCTCCATCATATTTCTGTCAATTATCTATCATCTATCTACCATCTATCTATCAATTACCTATCATCTATCAATCATTTATCTGTTACCTACCTATTACCAATCCATCTATCATCTATCAACTACCTATCATCTATCAATTATGTATCATCTATCATCTATCTATCATCTATCTGTCTATCTGTCTATCTATCTATCATCCATCTGTCTACGTATCTATGTATGTATGTATCTATGCATCTATCACCTATCTATCTATCTGTCTATCTATCATGTATCTGTCTATCTTTCTATCTATTCGTATTTCTATCTGTCTATCTATCTATCTATTTATCTTTCTATCTATCTGTCTATCTGCAGTCCTTCCAGAGTACACCTGGGAGATACTGTGTTTGTTTCTCAGGTGAGAGGGTTGAAATAATTTACCTCAGGCTGTGCAGCTGAGCAGGGCTCACCTGGAATTAGAATCTAGAAAACTGATTTGCAGGGATCTATGAAAACTGACTGCTAAGTTGTCAGAAATTACATAAGCCAGTTGATAAATGGATCCATTGTTAAAAAATAAAACTATATAAACTTACTACTAAATCTATTATATTAAAACAAAGGTGGAAAATTAAAAACTCATTGGTTCATAATTATTGTCTCCATCTTGTTGCAATCTATGCCAGTGCTCACACTGCTGGTTAAGGTTCAGCACCTCCTCTTCTTTTTTTAAGTGAGGTTTAATCAGAATACAGCCATGCCCACTTGTGTGACGGTTGTGATATACCCAGGGCTTTTGGTAAGGAATTTTTTTTTTTTTGTCTTTTTGAGACAGGGTCTCGCTATGCAGTTGAGGCTGGTCCTGCACTCACTTTTGTAGCCCAGGCTGGTCTCGAACTCGCACCAATCCTCCTGCCTCAGCCTCCCAAGTGCTGGGATTACAGGCGTGAGCCACCACGCCCAGCTTTGGTAAGAAATTTGAATCAGTATTATCTTGGGTACTCTTCTCTTATTACTGAGACAAATAACAGACACGCAAAACTAGGGAATGAAAGGTTTATTTAGCTCACAGTTAAAGGATATTTCAATCCATACTCAGCTGGCTCCAAGGCAAAGTGGCACATAGCAGAGGGCAGCCATTCATGGTGGAGACAAAGAGCAAGAGCAAATGGAAGGAGTAGCAGTAACAATGGCAACAGAGAGAAACTCTATCTCCCTTATGTTGCATTCAGGCTACATGGTATAGTGCTCACACCCATAATCCCTGTGAATCATGAGTTAATCACGAGTTCCTGAAGCCACCCATAACTGTATGAGGCTTTGGAGGGGTGACTTGACACAAACCATAACATTCCTCCCCTAGACCCCAAAGTCTCAGGCACATCCCTTTGTGAAAAAGGAATTTTAGTTCATCTCTAAGAGTTTCCAAATTCCCACTAGTTTCAGCATAGCTGAAAATTCCAAGTACCAAGTCTCTGAGCTCTAAGACAAACTTATAGTGGTGAGCTCCAGTACAAATAAAAAGTTAAGGATGTACAATATTTAATGACACAAGATAAACATTACCATACCAAAAGGTATAAACAACAGGGGAATACAAAGCATTGTAATCAACACAAGTTCAAACTCCAGCAGGGTGAGCATTAAGTCCTATAGTTTGATGTGGAACAACTGAGGCAATCTGTGGCAAATTGTGAGCTCTGTGTGGCTCTGCCCCTGTGGCATTCTTGGTAGTAGCTCCCATGACTTCTCTCTTAGGCTGGCTTTGCTCACTCCTTGCAGTTTCTCTTAGATAACTCATGTTCCTGGCTTTTCTAAGCTTCTGGAGTTTGTATTGAATAGGCTTCTCACTCACAGATTTACACACTGCCCTCCCAAGGGAACAATTCCGGCTTCAAAGCTCTTCTGACATCTAAGTGGAAACCTTCCTAACCTCAGAACTCCTGCATTCTTCAAGCACCTTGCCTCAGTTACTCTTCTCTCATTGCTGTGACAAATACCCAAAACCCAAAATGAAGGAAAGAAAGGCCTATTTAGCTCACAGCTACTGGAGGTTCAGTTCATATATGGCTGTCTCCAAGGCTAAGGGATGCATGGGACAGAGCAGCAGTTCATGGCAGTGGCACAGCAACAATAGCAACAATGGCCACTTGTTGCAGCTGACAGCAGTAGCAGAGAGAGTGTGTGTCTGTTTCTCTGTCTCTCTTATATTACATTCAGGCTATCTGCCTCAGACCAAACCCATAATCTCAGAAGTACTCAGACTCATTATCTCATCCATAGTTCACCCATAATTCCAGTGGATCATGAATTAAGCTCAAAGTCTAAAAGTCCCCGCCTTGTGATTACATGAGGCTTTGGGGAGACAGCAAGACACAAACTATAGCATTCCTTCCCTGGACTCTCCAAGTCCCATGCACATCCCTTTATGCAAAAGACATTGTAGTCCATATCAAAGAGTTGCCAAAGTCTCAACAATTTCAGCAGTGCTGAAGTTCCAAGTCCAAAGTCTCCTCTAAGATGCAAGGCCAACTCTTCACTGTGATCCCATGTACAAAAGAAAAAAATAGGGTCTGGTGAGATAGTTGAGCAGTTTAAAGTGCCTTCTTAGGCAGGCTTAGACAGTCACAGGGAATGTGGCTCAATCCCTGGCACCATATCCCCAGCACTACATGCTGCACCAGTCCCACCCCCAGGGCAGGCTGAGCCAGCCATAATATACATACATACATACATACATACATAAATATTCAAAAGAAAAGTTAAACACATCCAACATTCAAAGGCACAAGATAAACATTACTATTCTAAAAGTTGCAAACAATGAGAATACAAAACACTGGTACAAACACAAGTCAAAAACCCAGCAGGGCAAACATTAAATCTCATTATTCAAACTGGAACATCCCAAGCAGTCTGTGCTGAGTTGTGAGCTCCAAAAGCCTTACACAGCTCTGCCCCTATGGCATTCTTGGTGGTAGCTCCCATAGCTTCTCTCTTAGGACAGCTTTGCTCCCTCATTGCAGTTTCCCCTAGGTGAGTCACCTTTCTCTCTTTTCCAAACTTCTGGGTTCTCCACTGAATTGGCTTCTCACTCTGCTTCACACACCACCCTCTCAGGAGAAAAATATCTTCTTCTGAAATCAAGGTGGAAGCCTTCTTAACCTAACAACTCCTACATTCTGAATGCACCTAAAACCAATGTCATGTGGATGATCTGAAGGTCTGCTGGCTGCTGGATTGGTAGTCAGACTTTCTTTTCTCTTGGTTGTAGCAGTCAAGTGCTTGGATTGATGGACACTCTAATCCTGATTCTGAGGAATAAATTCTCCATGCCGGTGCCATTTTGGAACCTGATATGGCTGCTGCCACCATTCTGGAATATGAACCTCTGTGGCCTTCTTCTCAAGGCAGTCTCTCTGCCTTGAAATTCTGAGGCTGCAAAGGGTGGAGACATACCACTACCTTCAGTGCCCTCAGGCCATCTTTTCGATTCTGTAGTTCCTTCCCAGAAATGGAAATCCTCCTTGCTCAATCTTTGAAGTCCACAGATTTCTTGGTACTTTCTTTCATGCCAGACTCACAACATTTTAAGTCACCCTGTTTGCTCTTGATTTTCAATGTAGATCTGGTGAAAAGCCCCAATAACAATCATGCCACCAACCCAGTAGTTGCCTACTTTGAAATATCTCTTGAAATAGCTTTGAAATATCAGGCAATCATGCTTAATTTCAGTCTTAGGCAAAGTTTCTGGGCATGAGAAAAATTCAAACAGACTTTCAGCCAAGGCATAGCACAAATTACCAGGAGTACAACAACGAATGCAGTTCTTCTTCCAAGAAGAAGACTTTATAAGCAGGCTTCCAGGCAGTCTTCTGGTCTGAGCTCTGATCAGAATCTCCCCTACAGAGCAGCCAAAGCTTTTCAACTCTTCAAAGCCTTTCCTATCCCTTCCCATAAACCATTCCCCAAAACTTATAATTCACATGGTCAGGTTAGTCACAGCAATGACCCCACTCCTGCAGTACCAAATTCTTTCTCAGCTACTCTTTTCTCATTGCTGGGACAAATACCCAACACCCAAAATGAAGGAAGGACATGTTTATTTAGATCACAGTTACTGGAGGTTTCCAATCGCATACGACTGGCTCCAAGGCTGAGCGACACATGGCAGAGAGCAACAGTTCATGGCAGTGGAACAGCAACAGTGGCAACAATGTCCACCTGTGGCAGCCAATGATAGTAACAGAGACAGTGTGTCTGTTTCTCTTTCTTATATTACATTCAGGGCCTCTGCCTCAGGCTATCTGCCTCAGGCCACACCCATAATCTCAGCAGTATCAGACCCATAATCTCATCCTTGAATCACCCATAGTCCTAGTGGGTCATGAGCTAATCTCAAACACTAGAAGTCCCCACCCAATGAATACATGGGGCTTTGTGGGGACAACTAGACACAGACCATAACATCTAAAATCAATGCCACATGGATGATGACAGAGTCTGCTTCCAGCTGGAGCAGTAGCTAGGCTTTCTTCTCTCTTGGCTGTAGGAGTTGAGTGACTGGATTGCTGAGAACTCTGCTCTTGCTCTTTGCTCTTGATTCTCGCTATAAATCTGACTAAAAGCCCCCAACAATAGCCATGCCACTGCCTCAACATTAGACTGGTTTTAGATTTCCTTTATCGGACTAATTGGTTAGTGAGAGTCTCAGGCAAAGTCTCTGGTTACAGAAAAAATTCAGAAAACTTTTTGTCAAACTACAACACAAGTCACACAGAGTCCAACAGCCAGTGGAATCCTTTTCCCCAGCAGAAACTTCCCCAGACTGATCTTTACAGGCAGGATATCTGTCAGCCTTCTGATCTGAGCGCTGACCAGAATCTCCCATGCGGAGCAGTCAAAGCTGTTCCAGCTCTTATAGATGACATCTCCCAAACCTTTCTTATCTCTTCCCATAAACCATGTCCCAAAACTCATAATCCACACGGTCAGATTGAGCCACAGCAACAATCTCACTTCTCTGGCTAGGCCCCACTTTCACTAACCACAATCCCAGCAGCGTTCACACACATAATCCCAGTGGAGTTAATCACAAACTCTGCAATTCTGCCCAGTGACTGCATGAGGCTTTGGGGAGACACGTAGACACAAACCATAACAAGTGTCTAACATTGCAATTAGTTCTCTGGAGTCATTACTTCTGGGACTTAGTTCAGGCCAATTTCTGACCTGGCCAAGGTGACTTTGGGTCTCAGTGCTCCATCCCTTTGTCCCCAACGGTACAATGCTACTTTCTGCCTTGGTTGCTGGCCAATAAAGCAAGAACAGCACACAGAGGCCTTAGGAAAATCTGAAAGGCAGGGCCAGCACAGTATATGTTGATTATTTGTGCTAGTGTGGACCTCTTTAGAAGATGAACATTCAGAGATATTCCCAGGACTGGCAAAGGAACCAAAGGAGAAACAAGGGAAGTTACTAAGCACAGTGACCTAAATTCAAACCTAGATCATTATGACAGTAAAACCCACACTGCTTAACAATGTCTAAATGACCAAGTACCATCTAGAAGCCTGGTTCTGTGCCCAGTTGATTAGATACAGGTTGTTAACTAGGAAAACAGAATCACTTGAAAGGAGTTATTTGATGTGTGCTATACAGGATTTCCCTTCTTCTTCCTACTCATTTTCTCACTTACCTCTCTTTTTCTCTTCCTTCTGTTTGTTCTTCAAAAGCAGGGCAAGGAATTTGTACTAAATGTGGAATATTTTAAGGAGCTATCCAGAAATTTTGAACAGTACAGATATGGCTTACTCTGCCACGTTAGATAACATCTTCTAATAACCCACAGTTGCACAGATTGGGTGATTAATCAAATGCTGTGTCTGTAGGAAGGTCTGGCTTTTTCCTGTCACACACCATGGCTACACCTCTGCCAACCAGTGCTTGATTCTATCGATAGCATCTTGGTACACATAGCTCTTCTCTACTATTATATCTGCCTCAACAAGGAATTTCCAATATGGCACCTTAAAATCTTTTCCTTTCTCTCTAGATCATCACTGTCTCTGACAGCCAGTACGGGGTGGTGATTATGACTCTCATCTCTGAACTTAGCAGACCAACTGGCAAAGAGTTCCAGCTGAGCCAGGTGCAGGCTAGGATGCCTCGGGCAACTTCTCTGTGTGCTCCTCTAGTGCTATTGAGGAGTCACAGAGTTAATACTACTAACATGCTTACAAAAGCCACGTGTACATTACAGCAGTGCAATAAACACGGTTGTTTCTGGTGATAATGACAACAATAAAGACAATGATGGCTTGTAAACCAGTGCCGCTGGATCCAGATTCCACTCTCTGTGCGAAAGCAACGCTTGCATTGATAACTGGGTGATATTCCATGAACACCTGCTTTCTCTGCACCCCACTCTTCCCCAGCAAGCCACCTCCCAAAGTCTCCTGTTTTTCCTACGATACTGTACAAATGCTGCGAAATATGCATCACTAATATTCCTTACCATATTGGCTTCATTAAACAGCTCTGGAAACCTCAAGAATGCAGCCACCTCATACTTCAACAAGGACCAAAAACTTAAGGACCCTAGAATATGTCTCATTGTGTCTGTTCAAATTCATGCTTCAATAGAAATTTATATTCCTTAAAAAATTAGAGGCCATCATATGAAGGTGTCCTTTTCCTATCTCTTTTACCCCATTAACTCTGTGGTTTTTTGGGGGAAGGAGTGGCAGCCCTTGTTCTACCACCTGTATGTCCTCTATGACTAATGCATATGCACTACTGCAAAGACATGAGCCAGCCCCTTTAACATACTTCTTATGACATACCCCAGTCCTTGGAAGCATTCCTGCATACTTGTATGTGCTAAGTATTTGCCAAGGAAAATAACAAAAATAAAGAAGGAACAAGTAACGTCATGCCTTATACCTTTGTTCATTTCCTCAGTCTACTCCTCTCTGATTTAGGAAAACCATCCCCCAGCTTGGCTTCCCTGCAAACTCTGATTCATGTACCAAAATCTGTCTTGATCAGCAGCTGCACTTAACACCTTGCTTGATGTTCAAGCTACTAGGGAGCTTTTTGTCTCTGCTCTCTTTGTAACCTGGACATGCAATGATGAAAACATATGCAAATGTTTAAAATGTTGTCCCACATGAAGACTCTAAGATGCTATTGGGCAGAGGCAGAACTTGGATGGAGCTAGAATAGCCTTAGGTCAGCATTTTGAGAACCCTCAGTAGGGAGTGGCTGCTGTGAAACAAATTCACTGACCGTAGGAGGGATGAGTGTCACAGGACAGAACTAGCTGTCCGCATGGCTCATGGCCTTGACTTCAGGGATCTGCTACCTTCCTGCAGAAAGACCACTGTAGACAGATGTTAATGGTGGCCTATGGCAGTGGTTGGTAAAGAAAATTCTGTGAACGTCATGTAAAATCAGCTAAAGTACCAACCTACAAAAGCCTACCAGTTCTATCCACCAGCTTCCTGTGGCTTTTCTTTTCTAGGTTCTGAAAAAGTCAGAGATTCCAGAAGAATTCGAGCAAAGCAAATTATGGGCCAGGACAGCCTCTTCTTTCTTCAAGTTAGCTGAGTCTCACTTTGCTTTACGTGCTATGTACAGAAAATCGGTTGAGGCTAGACATAAAGGCACACACCTGGGAGGTGGAGGCAGAAAGATCAGAAGCTCAAACCCAGTTGGAGAAAGTTAGCAGCTTAGTGAGACATTGTCTCAAAATAAAGAAATACTTTTAGTAGGCTGGAGATATAGCTCAGTGCAAAGGTCTTCAGATTCATCCTCAAAAAAACAAAGCTTGAGGAAAATAACTGCAGAGTATAGAACTTCACCTGACCTAGTTCATACGTTAATTACAGAGTTGAGCAAAGAGGAGTTGGAGGATAAAAACAATGACAAAAGATGAACTCTTCACAGTTGAGAATAGTTCTGACCGTATAAAAATCTAAGCACTTTTCCACACTTCAACTCTTGCATTCTATCCTGGATTGAAAGAGGTGTTTTGGGGGGAAGGAGTTCCTAACTTGTGTATGCCTTTGAGGGAAGGCCATGATTACACCCACAGATGTGCAGATTTCCTGTCCCCCACCAGTGTATTTAGTTTGCCTCTCTTCCCCTTGGTTTTTCTGCAACTGATATTTTAGCAGAGACCACTGGCCACCCTGGATTTTTTTTTAATTTCAAAGCACAGACCACTAGGCTTTCCTCCTCACAGTGGAACCTTTCAGCTTGCACTGACCTCTCTAGTTGCAAGCTGCCAGCATCTTGTAGCATGATGGGAAAAGCCCATCTAAGAGGGTATGTCTCTGGACCCTTTGCCAAATCAGTGACTATCAGGAGAATAAAAGGCTCCCATAAAAGATGAATTCTCGCTCTAATACAAAGAGCAAAAGAAAGGCATTTCACGCAGACAGAAAGCGGGGAAAGGCCCATTTTTTCTCTTGCTTTCTGTTCCCTGTGAGAATCCATTTGAGGACAAAACCATGAAAACAATAGGCCCAGCTGCAAGGGCAATGAGGCAATTTATTAGGGAGATGACATTTTTAATGAGAAACACTTGCTGGAGCAGAACAAAAGGGCTTGCTTGGTCAGAATGATCCTCTCGAGCCTCTTCTGAAGTGCATGAAAAAGTAATTTCGTTTACGCGTCATACTCTGAGCAGAGGAATTTCCTCAGACTCCAGATGTTGTCCAGTGCAGATGCTGAACAAATGGAACAAATGTCATAAGAGTTTCAAAAAAAGAAAACAGAAATTAACTCAAGGGAATTTTAGGAGTTCTGTGGCCAAGAAAATCATTAGCAAATAATAAGCTTAAGAAAGAAAGGCTGAGGTCAACAATATGTTCTGGACCTATGAAACTAACTATTCATAATCATCTGAAATTAACTAGGGAGATGGGTTTTCAACTAGGAAAAGTAGAAATCCATAGGTGTAACTGTTGTACTTCAGATTTCCTCATTGGTCTTTTTAAAACGATCTCAGAAATAGCTCTTTGGCTGGATTCCAAAAGTGATTACAAGTAATGTGTTTGTAGTCTGAGATGTGAAAATCTAAGATTACTATCTTATAGTAGTAATTCAAATGCTTCCCGAGAAAGGACTGGCTCCTTTCTGAGGAACACTCAGTGTGTCTCCATGCTGGGCCAGAACACACAGGTGAGGCTTGAGCAAGAGCCGAATCAAACCCCCAACTGTAGCCAGCTTCAAGGGCCAAAAGCTCTCCCTGGAAAGACCCTGGAAATTCCATGTGGGCTTTCCAAACCCAGTTTGACTCTCTGTGGATCTGATACAGGGCCATATGAGCGGCTTTGTGAAGTCACAGTGTCATGTATGGCAGGGTCCAAGGATTAGTTGTTCAAAAACATAGAACAAAGTAAGCCTTCAATCAAGCTTCAAGGTCTATATGTAAGACCAAGTCAAAGGTGCAAATTCAGTTAGGCTAGCTAACAAATATACAGATGTCAAGCCTATGGGGCAGCTCTTGGCAAGGAGACAGGAGCCTAAAAAGTATTACAGCTGAAAGCACCCAATAGGCTCTAAATGTTTTGCCAATCTCCTGCGTCACTACACCGCGATCCAAGCCCCTTGCCACCCCAGCCCTGTGGGCATTGCCATCGTGATCCCCACTCCTTGTCCACACTCACCGTGTATTGCTTATGCTTGTGCAGAACCTCTGGTCCAAACCCACCAGCGGAGCAAACACTGTTTCCATCTACACACTTTCAAGGGATTGGACACAGAAGTTCAGTAAGTTTAGGTGAATTATTCCAGGTCACATAGCTTATTAGTGATTGGGAGGGTACCATGGCACATCGCTGGTCCTGGTCCCCAGCAGTTCATAATGTGCTTATGGATAAATTTGTGGACCACCTTTGCGGTGTGTACACTCCATCGGAGGAGACCTGTTGTCTAGGAGAGGCAGCTATACAGGCCAGTATTTGGGGATCTGGCCAGGGTATTGTACCAAAGAGCCACTCCCTGCCAACCTTGACGTGGTTTTGAAGTAAACCTCTTCAAACCATCTTCCATCTCCTAAGCAGATGGGTGATAAACAGAGTCATTGAAGCAATGTGGGTACATATATGAACCCAGCACTTGAAACACATGTAGGAATCTTGGGTCTGTCAATGAGAATGAGTGTGGATGCAGCCAGCTAAGGGTAATGCTTCTCATCATGCTGCTCAGGATGGCTTCTACTGCCATCTATTTGCTGACAGCTGACACTGCCTCAGTACCTCGGCTAAGGGGGACAAGGACTAGCACATCCCTTGAAGATATTTACTGTCATCTGTAGTAGATGACATCTGAGGAGCTCTGGAAGCTTCTGCTTTTATAAGCAAAATGTAGCTCTTGCAGGGTAGAAATCAGGCTGACCTTGAGCAAACTGAATTTTGATCAGAGTTTTTAAATAGAGCAAATCTGACTCTAAAATAAAATTTCACTGGTCTTCATGTACCAGAGATTACAAATAGATATGAGGGTAGAGGAGCAGAATCCACAACAATTGTTTCAAACTAGAAAAATGATCTCCAGTGTTAATGCTACCAGTTCTCAAAAGCCTTCTGAGAACCAAAGGTTGAACTATCCATATTACATGTGTTCCCTTTTTTTCTTCTTGCCAGCCTTATTGGGAAGTTGGTGCTTTTTCCTTTGAACACATTAAGAAATTTGCACTAAGACAAATAATTTTTCCAGTTATTCAGCTGGTCATAAGTGGACTTGGAATCATACCCAGGTCTGTCTGACCCCAAAGCTGAATCTATTTTTGAATAGTCAAAATCTCTTACTTGTTTCCATAATCAACCAAAATGACTTATTGAAAAGAACATCTGAAAATCAGAGGTTTACAGGAGGAATCTGGGGATGGAAACAAAGATGTTTTGCAAAGATAAGTTTCAGTTTTGGGCAACTCTCACGTAGCTCAAATATGAAACAGGGAGAAATTGAAAATAGTTTGTGATACTGCATAAAAAGAGATCCATTGTTTTCATAAGCGTTTCCTCCATCCAAAGAAATCAAACCCCCAAAGCCATCAACATCTTTCTTCATCCTTTTTTTTAAATTTTTTACCTGGTCTTGCCTGTGCGTGTCACCTGAGCTCTCAATTTCTTACTTTCATTGCAGGCAGTATGGATGAGTAATGGATGTTTCTGATGCAGCTATGTGTCTTGGGTGGGACTGAGTGAACTCAAGCGATGGGCTCTGCTTTGGGATGGCCTCTAGAGGATCCAAGGACATAATTAAAAGAGAAAAGGAAAGTGTGCATGAGGAGAGCAGTTCTGCATCTGTTTCTCCAGCACTCCTCTGCTCTCCTTTCTTTTATTCATTGTGCTGCCCTGGAAGCTACTAGTTGAGAGAAATGAATGCAGCTAATATTTAATGCTCTAATTCTTTCACCCTTACCTGATGAGATGTTTCTTTGAAGCCAAGCCCCCATTTCTTCACATATTCTTTGTTGGGAACATGGCTTTTTTGGAACCAGATTCTGAGTTTAAACATTTTTAATTAATTAATTGGTACAAGGTTTCATTAAGCAACTTGGACTCATAATGATCCTCCTGTCTCAGCCTCCCCAGTGCTGGGATTATAGGCATGCACCACCACACTGGGTTTCAGTGGCCAGCACAGTGTGCCAGGGGTTCTAGGGCCACGATGGCATGCGTTACTGGGAATCAAGCCCCTATCCTTGCACTTGTCAGGCAGGGGTTTATTTTTATTTCATTTCATATTTTAAAAAATATTCAAAATATGTATTTACTTATTTTAAGTTTAACAATGGTTGTATTACATATTTTCATCATCAGATCAGTTCAGATTAATAGATATAGGTATGTAAGATTGATCAAACAATTAAACATTAACACTTCCAATAAACATTACTTTTTTTTTTAACAGTTGACACACTGCATATTGTCCTCACAATAGTTATACAAAGCACAGGGTGTGGGCATGACACACCTTCCAATTGATATTGGTAAGGAAAGAAAAAAATTGAGAGTTCTTATATTAGGGAGACTATACAATATTTACACATGTAGGTCTGGTTTATTTCACTAATAAGTATATGTTCAGTATACATCCATTTATATATGAAGTCTTCCAGCTTATCATTCTTTATAGCTGAGTAATATTCCAATGTATAAAAATACCACATTTTCTTCAATCATTCTTCAAATGATGGCCATTTTGGTTGTTTCCAAGATTTGGCTCTTGCAAATTGAGCTGCTATAAACATAGGTGCACAGATATCACTATGGTATGATGTTTTCAGTGCTTTTGGGAAAATTCCCAGTAGAGGAATAGCTGGATTGAATGGGATTTCCAGGGCTAGTTTTGTAAGGATCCTCCACACTGCTTTCCATAATGGTTGCACCAATCTGCATTCCCACCAGCAGTGGAGAAGGGTTCCCCTTTCCCCACAGCCTCTTCAGCATTTGTTGCTGATTGATTTCTTTATGACAGCCATTGTTTCTGGGGTGAGACGGTATCTAAGTGTTGTTTTGATTTGCATTTCATGAATGGCTAGCGATGTGGAGCATTTCTTCATGTATTTATAGGCTTGCTGAATTTCTTTCTCTGAGAAGTGAGTGTTCATCTCGGATGCCCATTTCTGGATTGGGTCTTTGAATTTTGCAGCCCTAATGGTTTTTACTTCTTTGTAGATTCTAGATAGAAGATCTTTGTCTGAGTACTTATAAGTTAAAATCTTTTCGAATTTGTGGGTTGTCTTTTCACTGTGTGGGTAATTTCCTTTGATGTGCAAAAACTTCTTAGCCGGAGGAGGTCCCAATTGTTGATGCTTTCAAGTGTTAAACGTGCAATTTGATTTCTGTCCATGAACTTTTTGCCTACTCCGAAGTCTTCAAGATTTCCTCTCACTTTCTCTTCCAGGAGATTTAATGTTTCTCTTTTAATATTTAGATCTTTAATCCATTTTGACTTTAGTTTAGTGCATGGTGATAAACTAGGGTCAAGTTTTAGTTTTCAGCATGTAGAGTGCCAGCTTTTCCAGCACCATTTGTTAAAGAGACTGTCTTTCTTCCAATAAGCATGTTTGGTCCCTTTGTCAAAAATAAGGTGGCTGAGTGTGTTTGTATTTGCTTGTGCATCTTCTAATCTATTCCAATGATCCTCAGGTCTATTCTTTTGCCAATACCATGTGATTTTATTACTGTAGCTTTGTAGTATAACTTTAGGTCAGGAATTGTAATGCCTCCTGCCATACCTTTGTTGCCCAGAATTGTCTTTGCAATTCTGGGTCTTTTTTGGTTCCAAATAAATTTGAGGAATGATTCCTCCAGGTCTGTGAGGTATGTCGATGGTATTTGGATAGGAATTGCATTAAATCTGTACAACAATTTTGGGAGTATGGCCATCTTAACAATGTTAGTTCTTCCTATCCAGGAGCAGGGAATATCTTTCCATTTTCTGAAATCTTCTAGTATCTCTTTTTTCAGAGTAATGTAGTTTTCATTGAAAAGATCTTTTACTTCTATCATAAAAGGTACTGCTTCTCTAATTTCTCTTTCAACATGTTTGTTACCTGTGTAGAGGAATGCCACTGACTTTTGTGTATTGACTTTGTAACCTGCTATGCTACTGAATTTTTGTATTAATTCCAGTAGCTTCGTGGTGGAGTTCTTTGGGTCTTCCAAGTAGATTATCATGTCATCTGCAAATACAGATAGTTTTATTTCTTCTTTACCTATTCTTATTCCTTTTATTTCTCTTTCTTGTCTAATGGCTGTAGCTAATTATTCCAGAACTATATTGAATAGTAGTGGCGATAGAAGACATCCTTGTCTTGTGCTAGATTTGAGACTAAAAGACTTCAGTATTTCATTTCATTTTATTTTTAATTGATGTTATGGCCAGCTCAGCCTGCCCTGGGGGTGGGGCTGGTGCAGCATGTGGTCCCAAGAATCAAACCTCGGTCTCTGCTGTTGCCTAAGCTTGCCTAAGCAGGTGCTTTAGACTGCTGAGGTATCTTCTCAACCCTAAATCTTAATTTATTTAATAATTTTAGCCTACGAAATGAAAATAATGAATATATTATTTACTTTGACATTTAAGTAGTACATAATGTATTTAACACTTAGCTGAGGCTTAGTCCTAACAAATAATACTTTGCTTTTTTATCCTTTCTCTTCTCCAAATAGTTTCACAGTATGACTTGGTTAAGAGTCTCTGAAGTCCCTTCTTCCTAAAAGCACAACATAAATGATTAATTTATTGTAACAGGTATGATCACAAATGCACATTTTTAAACACAGGAATGTAAATTCTGCATCATTGAGTGTCTTTTGCTCATTTCTTTTTGTGTAAAAGTCTATATGGATATGCATGCTCACCAAATCTCAGCATGCCACAGTTGTGATCTCGCTACCACTAACACTCTAACAGAGTGCTATCTGTTGCTTTGTATGAAAGGCTAGTGGTAGAAAACCTTCCAGAAATGTTTTTATAGTAATCTTATGTGCATTTTTCAAGGCATAGCTTTATAATTGAGGGAGGGACATCTGCTGGAAGTAAGCAGGAGGGTCGAAGACAGGCTCCTCCAGGAGGCAGCAGTAGGCCTCATTGTGCTTCTGCCATTGTCTGCGATGTCTCTCTTGGTCAGTGGCTCCAAGCTAAAGCAACTGTTTGGGAGAAATGAGGCCCAGGAGAGAGCAAAAGGAAATTCAGCATCATAAACCAAGAGACACGTGTGGTCCTTCCTGCCAATCAGAGGAAAGTAAGCAAGGTCACAACAAGAATACGTAGTTCTATCCAGAAAAGATAGTATATGCCCAGTAATCTAGTTTTAATTTCAAAGATAGATAGCTGAAGAATTAATTATTCCTTAAAACATGGGTACATAAGCATAGAATTTAATAGAATTAGATTTATTTCCTAAATCTGTAAAAAGAAACATAAAAGCAATGATATATCTAGAAACAGAAAATGATGGCACATGGAAAAAATAACGAAGTGTGAGTGAGAGTTTCTAAAAGGACACAAGTCAAAAATGCTCAACTTAAAAAATTTTTCTGCTTACAGGAAAATGACCGTTGTTTTCTCAGTAAAAGTGATGGTAACAGAAACTCTATAGCATCATTTGAAAGATTGTCTTTCTCTTGTTAAATCCAGCATACTAAACAATCCTCCATAGAGCTAACCATTAAAAGCTTACAAAACACATTTATTTATACAGCTATCCTTTGGGGAAGGCTGAGTGTTTTGTACAGAAAATATCTACAACTGTTTGTTAAGGTGAAAATAATGTAAGTATGAATGCGATTTTCTATTTATTCAGTGGTAAAAGGAGAAATTTATTAAGCCTTAATATATGCATGTTGTACCCACATATACTTTTTTTAATGTTGCTGTATTTACTTAGTAGAATTTGTTCTAAGAAAATAATTATGGATGTGATGAAGGATTTGTTTAATATCATTTAGATTAAAATATAAAATAATAAGAAAATCTCTGTGGGATTACTGAGAACATTATCATATATCTGTCTCATAGACTGAAACATTCATTGGAGAAATACTTTGAAAATTTTTAATAACATGTGTCAACTTAAAAAAAAAAAGGGAAAAGAAAAAAAGGTAGTGTTTATTGAAAGTGTGAATATGTAATTGTTTGATCAATCTTATATATACTATATCTATTAATCTAAACTAGTCTGATGATGAAAATATGTAATATAACCATTGTTAAATTTAAATAATAAAAGTATTAAATCATGAAAAAAGAAGCAAAAAAAAGAAAAATTTTAATGATAAAAACAAAGCATAAAGCAAAAAAGATTTGTAATATATTTTAAGTGGAAAATATTATATGCATGTATATATACATATATATATATATATAAGTGTGTATGTGCTTATGTGTATGAATGTGCATATTTGTTCACTCATATTTATTTATCTACTGACAGGCAGCTATGTTATAATATTTACTAGAGAGACTTCTATGAGACACAAATATAGACTTAAAAAATTGTTTTAATTAGATTATTTTACTTTGAAGAGATTCCATAGGTATTACAGCAATAAAAATTTAGAATGATCATGCAATATATTAATTGTTATTACTTTCCTATTGGCCTGTTTTTAAATTCTGTTTTATGTTTTATTTTTCTCTTTAAAATAAAAAATAGAATGCATCTTCCATATTTTAATTCATTGTTAAGATGTAACAGGAAATGAAAGGAATCTAGTGGATGGAACCTGTGGAACTCCCTGAGGCCTAATACACATTACTGTATTCAAATTTTATCCCAATTGCATGAATAAGGTGATCTTGCTCATTCTCTTACATGGATAATGGTGACTAATAAAATTTAAGTGGCATGTTTGAGGATACTGTAGGCAAGTATAGAAAAATGATTGTGCCAGTGTGTCTCCAGAAGTCTTCAATTTTGTTGAAACCATAAGACTTTAAGTATCTTGGATTCCTTAGCTACAAAGCAAAATTTTAAATAAGAAAACCCACAACTCTAAATTTATTGATTTAGACATTATAAACAAGGACGATTGTCCTCATATAGTATGAGTAAAGTCAGACATAATATAAACATTTAGAAGACCAAGTAAAATTAAAATATCAAGAAACTCAGTAGTTTTTCCTGAGCCCCAATGAGCTCTTACGATTCCGGGAGTCTACGGTACCCAGAAGGCAGCAAATGCGTCACACCACTCATACTGTGCACATCATTCTATTTCTGAGTGCAGAGCAGGCTACTGTTTGTAAAACTCACTTTGACAATTGACTCCCACCTACAGTTTACAGTTGCAAATGACCAAATGAAAATGAAAAATGACTTCCTGATGGCATTTCCAATTCTTGAAAACGTAAATAAACCAGTCATCAAATCTGTCAGTAATGATGCTAACTCATAACCCTATGTATCATTCTCCAATGGCCTGTATCATAATGCACGTCAGACTTTCTTTCTTGCCCTCCACCCCAACTCCTCTGCCTCTTCTCCAATTAATAAGCTTGTTCATTGTGTCCCCTGAAGAGGCATCAGAGAGAAGCTTGTGCACATGGGTTTCTTCTACAGTGGGACCCCTCAGCTCCCAGGATTGCCTCAGCCTTCCTTCCTGTTTTTGCCAGTGAAATTTTCCATGCTCCTACCTGAAGCCAACTCATCACAGAAATAGGGTTATTGTTCTCACATTGCTCCTCTCCACCACTGGCAAAGATATTAATCATTTTCTTTATTTTGAAAAAAAGAGAACAAAAAATACCCATTAGTGATTCTGCCTTTTTTTTTTTTTTACTCTTTTCTACAGTGTAACTCAAAACTCTGTCTCTACTTTCCATTTTTAATTATTTCATCTCATTCTGCCTTGATCATACTCCACAATGAATTTTGCTTCCAATCTTCTACCGAAGGTGTTCTCACCTCAAACAAACAACATGAATATAACAAATGGAGAGAGGATATTTGCTCTTCAGCGTAGTGACTGAAATGCTATCCTCTCCAAGACATACCCAAACTAATGTTCCACTGGCTATCTCAGCATTGCTCAGGTCAGTCCAATTAGCACCCGAAATTAACTAGCTCAGTATCCAGCGCAGATCACCAGAAGATTTTTGTTCCTTGTCACTCCTCCATATCCGCCCTTAGTTGCTTCAGGAACTTTTGCTATTTTCAGAACTGTCTGAAAGAAATGAAGTTTTTTTTTTCTTTAAATGTTGTTATATGTGATACATATCACTTCAGACATTTTGGGGGCAGCTAAGTGATCCTAGGAAAGTCACCTCATCTGATAACAGCCTCATCGACCATCACGTTACAAAAACACCATACTTATGCCACCCAAGTATATATAGTTTACTCTTTCTTTATCATCTGTCCACTTCCTAGAATGACAGATCAAGGACGGAAACTTCTGTTTTCACAACCTTGATTCTGGAGACTAGAACATTGCTTGGTACACACATATGCAATTTTTTAATATGTATTATATATTATTGTATTACATGTATTACACATAATATTTTGTTATATTTTAATGGTATAACAAAATTCTAAAAGATAACAAGGCTAGATAGATCCAGATAGATGCATAAACACCACTCATCACTACATATTCTTTCTCGTTTGATACTTATTTCAGCTGAATATTTTACTGATTGAAGAAGTTATTTAAATAAAAAGCAAGGTCTACAAACTTGTCAGTCTTCTGATGCTTAAGTTCACCCAGTCTCCAGTCTTTGCTAGACTAGATATGGCTTCACCTTGTGTATTTGCATTTTCCAAGCCCCTACTGTCTTCTAGATCTTTCTGTCCATATTTCCCACAAGTCTCTAGCTATCCCTGTTACATTTTTTCTACTGCCACGGTAACCACCTTGCAAAGTGTCTTGGCAGGGACAGCATCAGATATTTGCTGTTTAATAGTTACCTGAGATTCTTCTTCCATGTCTACTTGGTCTTGGAGAATGCTGCAGGTAGGTCAAAAGCCCACCAACCTGCCCAGGTGACTTAGCTGAAATGATTATTTCCACAAAATGTCACATGGCTTAGAAAACTTAAACATTTCCATAGAGTTCCTACTTGGATAACTGAAAGAAAAAAAAAAAAAAAACTAGTCAGGTCCTTAGTCCTTAATATGTGCCAGAGCTAGGAGCTTGTCTATGAATTTTTGTCTGAGCCATTTCATGTCACCGTGCTGTAAGCACTCCTTGTGCTCTTGAAGGGACCCCTCACACACTCAGAGAAACCCCAGATTCCTCAGGATTGATTTTCACAGTGACATTCTTTGAGAGGTCTTTGCTAACCTTTCCAGACAGATTTGTTTTTCGTCTATTTCCAATGATCTCTATTTAGTCCTTAATTACTTGCTTAATACAATTTGTTTGCATTTCTTTTACTACTATACGTATCTTTGAGGTAGGAATGTCCATTATTACTTGGAGCTCACTCATGCCTATATCAGTGAATCCTCAGGGAGTCATGGAACTGTTATGAATCAATAAGCAATTAATTATTCAATATTTGTCTACTTTTGATATTAACAAGTCAGAGAGACTCCCGTGAGAGGCTCTTTGTAGAATTAAGCATTAAGTTAACAGCTTTCACTTCCATGAAAAATGCCTTTCATATCTGAGCTTGGAGTGGAGCTAAAATATACATGTCAAACTAATACTGCTTATGAAAATGTATAGTTTAGTTTACAACATCTCTGAGGAAATAAAAGTGTCTCTCTGAATAGCACCTTGCAGTAGGAGAAGTCATAGGCAATGACTATGGTCACTATAGAGGTGTAAAGTGTAACCAATAGGCAAAATCTTTCCATAGGGTGAAGTAGAATGCCCAAGAACCTGACCACAAAACAATGCAGTGTATCCATAACACAACAAAAATAGATGACACATTGCCCAGAATAGGTCAGTGCTTGTGTGCTTTGTGTGTGTGTGTGTGTGTGTGTTTCTTTCTGTCTCTGGCTCTTCCATTTCTTTCTCTCTTTCTCTCATAAATATAGAATATTATTCTCCTTAGGACATTGCATTATATTAAATACTCTTAATATTCTAGGTGACATCCAGGGACAGCAGGAGAAGAGAGGGAGAAAGGCATACACATACAACACAGACAGACAGACAGACACACACACACACATATACACACACACACTTAGGTATTTTCTCAGTATCCTTACATTGAAGGAAAAGAAGATTGACTTGATCATAAAAAGAATACAGAAACTAAGATAGGGAAAATTTAAGCACTGCACACAATGTTACTACCTCGGATGAGAAAAGCTCTGAAATCTGAAGTACAAACCTCATCAAGAGACAATCAGATATTAAATTTTCACTGATAGAATTCTCACTATTTTCTATGTGTGACTACATTCCAGTTATAGCAAATAAATATACATGAGTGAAGATTGTGATGTAGAAATTTTACATTGACAGCAGTACTAAAAACCTTCCTTGAGATGCAAAAACTATTAGCTAACTGGTACTCACCCAAAAAATGAAAACTCACAGTCATACACAAAATGGCCTGTTCAGAGCAGCTTTGCTCCCAATAATTAAGACTCAGAAATGAGGCTGTTGAGATAGCTCAGTGCACTAAGTGCCTGCTTAGGCAAACGCAGAGACAGGGGTTTGACCCCAGGCACCACATTTTGCCACACTAGTCCTGCCCCCAGGCATGCTGAGCTAGCGCCTGCAATCCCAGTGATGAGGAGGCTGAACACAGGTGGATCAGTAAGATTCAGAGATGATAGTGAGACCATGTACCGCACACATTTAAAAAGCAATTCAGAACCAACCAAGATGTCTTTCCATAGTTGAACTGAATAATAGACCATTGTGCTCACAGACAATGGGATATTGCTGAGAACTCAAAAGACATCAGATATCAAACTAGAAAGTGAGGGGGAAAATGAGAGATATCTGTTACTAAGGAAGTCAATGGATCTGCAAAGGAAGGCAGATGAGTCTACACCAAAAGGCTGAAGGATACAAGGTAGAAGTCAAAGAGTCTATACTAGAAGCCAGAAGACAACGTCCAAGCTGACAGTAAAGACTGGAGCTTCTCTGAACCAATGGAATGCTCTATCTTTCCTCAGTTCCCTTCTTTTTAAATAATTTTATTACTTTTAATAAGAAATAATATTGGGACAGTTTCAAAACATGTTAGTAGGACAGCCACAACAATTGATACAATACATATTGTTGTCATCATTGTAGTTGTTCGGAGTAAAAGATGCAGGCATGATAACTTTTCTAAACACTATTGATACAAATATTTCTTCTCATTGAGCTAAGGGAAAGTAGTTGTGTGCATACTGAACTATGCATTCAGTTTTCTTTTATACCTTTTAAGTGGTGAACCATCTTAACGTGTGCTCTCTACACCCTAGGGTGTGGAATTTCTGAGCTGATCTAGTTAAGCTTCTAAACTTTTCAAGTTGACCCAATCAACCACTACAAACCACCCCTTGTCAACTTCGCAACTAGACATGTTTCTTTAAACCAGTCACCATACACAAAGATACGCATGTAATTGTGCCTAACATGTATAACTATCCTGTGTACAAACAGAAAATCACTAATTCTCTTACCAATATAGAAGGTAAGTTTTCTTTGCTTGATGTTTATGCTTAATTATTTCCTAACTTCAACATTAACATAGGCTTAATAATCTGTAAAATGCATATTAAGTCTAACAATATTATACCATAACAAAACATAAAAGGGTGAAATAGTGCGATTATGATCTTCTTTTCTGTAGCTAACCATGGGGTTGCAGCTGGTATTTACAACTACCTTCTTCCATTACCCATTCTCTGTTCTGTTGACCCTCAGCAAGAACCTCAGCAGGTTTTGCTTGTTTCCTTGGTAGAGTGACCCATATCTTCATTACTGAAGGCTCCAGACCATTTGTCATTGTGCCTATATTAGGTTGTTAGTGAAGTATATGTTTCCTAGACCATCCAAATATGAAGGATTAGGTTCCACATGGCAGATCCCTTCCAGTATTCCCATTTCTCTAAGCCTCTCAATCCTCTCATCAACAGTAAATCGTGGAATATCAGGCATATCTAACTCACTCACAGTGGGCCATCTTTTGAGCCATACTTCAGACAGTAAACTATTAAAACTTTTCTTTACTCCACTACCTGGAACATTAAATTCTGGTTCCCTACTTCATGGGCCCATATCAATGAGCTCAACATGGGCCAGCTGTATATTTTTGCCACCATTCTTCCACACTTGTAAAATCCATTCTCATCCATGCTTATTAGGTGTCTGTTTATAAGAGTTAGAAAACTCAAGAAGTTCTTTGGGAGAATAATAGATCTCCTCATGGATTACATTATGTACCTTATCCTTAGGCTCATTATGTGATTTAAGCTTGGTTATTGGCTTAGAGGCAAAAATTGGTGATGAGGGTGGGTCCTGAGGAGGCTTGGTCAATACAAGATTATTTTCTCCAGATACACTAACACCACCAGAAGTAGAAATGTTGTTGCCTCTAAATGGGTGGGGAAATCTCTTTCTCTGGCAAAATGATCTCATTAGCATCTAGAAACTCCACATCCTCAGCCTCCTCTGGATCCTCCTACATATCTCCATTCCAACTTATAAGATCCAATTTTTTTCAAAGAACCTCATCTTTACTTCAGCACTACACCCTAGCATATGGAATTGCTGAGCTGTTTTAGTTAAGCTTTTAAACTTCTCAAGTTGACACAGTTAATCAACAACAATATTCCCTTTTCGTTTCAATCTCCCCATAAGCTTTGTTTCAAGCACTTTGTCTCAAAGCCTGGACTTCACCATTCTAAGTATAAAGCAGCGGTTCTCAACCTGTGAGTCGCAACCCTGGCAGGGGTCGAATGACCAAAACACAGGGGTCGCCTAAAGCCACCAGAAAATATATATTTAAACCCATGCTATGCCATGGTGAAATGTTATTTATTGGAATTAGTAATTTGAAGTAGCCACCAAAATTATTTTTTGGTTTGGGGTCACCGCAATATGAGGAACTGTATTGCGGGGTCACAGCATTAGAAAGGTTGAAAACCACTGGTATAAAGGGTTTGAGTTTACTTTGATCCAGTCATAGACCTTAGTAATATTGCAATACCTGGCCCACAGCCCAGAGAAATAAGAAGATACATTTGTTTAAATAATAGTGACTGTTACATTCCCATTCTTCCAACTTTTTTGTAAATTGAACTAAGTGAGGTCTATTAGGGTGACAGTAGGGTTGCATTAATTAACATTCTCCACAAAAAGTATGGAGAGTCCTTTCTGATCCTTGTCTTCTTTCAGGAAGTTTACATTCCTGTGGGTAATCCTGTGGATAAGTTATTGGAATCCTGTCACGTTAATTCCAATCTGTCACACCCAGTGCAACTCACAGTGAGAATAAGGACACTAAGGCATATACGTAGCTATGGTGAGCCAAGGGGCCCTAAGTCCAACCATGATGATGGGCAACCAAAACAAAGGCCTGATCCAAGCTGAACCCAGGCTTTATTCATTTATGAAGGGGTGGCTTGAGAATGAGTGACTGAAAATGTCAGGAAGTAGGTGAGTGCTAGGAGCTGGTCTAGGTAGCAGAATTGCATTTCCTTTGTGATATGCAAAGCAAGAGTAATCTGTATTACATAATTGGGATAGTATCCAATGTCCTGGGATTGGTGCTTCAGCTCTGAGGTCTAATCTTTCAGGTCCCAGGAATTCATAGCATCTATCTCAAGGCTCCATCCCAGCTGTCTGTGTGAAGCATTGACTCTTTGTCCAGTCTTGATCTGACTCACATTAGGGAGCAGCAGGTAGGGGTTCTTGGGAAACCTGCCTACCATCTTCAAAGTCTACCACCAGCACCTCAGCTTGACTGATACGCATTGCTTAAAGCCTGCTGAAGGGATAGGGAAAAGTCCTAGCCAGTTCTGTACATATTAGTACACGGAAGTAGGTTCTGGATCAGTCAATGAAGACAATTGCTCCTCTTTCAAGGAGAGTCACCCAGGGAGACTCTGTGACAAAATACACAAATTCAAAGTTAATGCAGGAAAAGTTTATTTACCTCACAGTTTTTAGAGGTTTCAGTCCATAACTGGCTGACCTAGGGCAGGGCGGCTTAGCAAAAGAGAACAGTTCATGGCAGACAGAATGTAACAAAACAAGAATCAGCCTTAACAGTGTCTTCCCGACTCTTTCCTATTCTATCTAAGATTACGGTGGTGCCAAACCAATCAGGGAACTGATATAGCAATTATCCACCCTCAATCCCAGCATCCTTAATTATAGCATTGCGAAATAAATTAATCACATACTCTAGATTGAGAAAACCTCTGAAGGCTTTTGGGAGACATTAGATACAAATGTAATGATAAGAAAGATTTATAAAAAGTCATATTGTGCAGAATACCCTCATATAATTATAGAGGCCAAGAAGTCCCAGGATCTGCAATAAACAAATTCCAGATCCAGAAGAGCTTATGATATACCATTAGTTGGTGTCAGAAAGCCTAAAACCCTAAAGAGTTGATAGTGTAAATTCCAGTCCAAAATCTAGAAATTTCTAGACAAGATATATTGATGTATCATCCTGAGTCTAACGGCTGGGAAAAACAGACAAAGAGAACATTATCCTTGCTCACATGTTTGGCATTGTCCCTTACTTAAAAGGGACAATTATGGCTAATCTTTTCACAGCACCAAGCCCTTCAACTGAATGGGTGAGAGTCACCCAGGAAGGATTGTCGTCTGCTCTACTCAGGAGACCAGTTCCCATGTCAATCCCTACAGCAGTAGCTGTAGCTATGCTGGCCTTGATAAGTGCATGTTCATGTTGCTGAACCCATTCGTAACCTTTCCTGGCAACCATGGCCACTTGACAAGGGTGAGTAGGAAAAGAAATTGAATAGAGGCCATAGAATGGGTCATCCTGTCAAGTGCACTTCGGTGGGCATTCACAGGGGGCACAAGTTATCTGTCTGCATTCTTCTCCAAAGTTGAGTCACTCCTTTTCTAATCGAGTTTCTTCCAGGTTCCCAACTATTCAGCCAAGCATGGGTCACACATAAGGCAATTTATAATCACACATCTGGCTATTTTTCCCCTTTAGCAAAATAAACAACCACATCCCAACTACAGATACTAAAATCCATATTAGTCAGATTTGGTTTATATAAGAAAATATGTTACAGTGCCTTAAACGGGAGAAAAATGTTTTCTTAAACTTCTGGAAGCTGAAAGTTCAAGGACAAGGCATCAGCACTGCCAGAGTCTGATGGGGACCTGCTTTCTGGCTTTTTGCGTCCTCATATATCCTTTTCTCAATGTTTATACCTGGGGCAAAGAGAAAACTCTTAATTTTTCTTATGAGGGAAGCAATTCTATTAGAGTCAAATCCTACCTTTACCCTCTTCCTTCACCTCAATCCTCCTGGAAGTCCTGTCTGCAAGTCACATTGGAAGCTAGCCATATCCTCTACTGAAGCAGTCCCACCTCCTACTGATGATCAGGACCCATCATCCCAGGAAGCCCAGTGACTCCTTTCTTTATTCAGTGCATGGCCTTGGGGAGAACACTATTCAGACCAGAATCAAAGCACCCAGTCCCAACTTTCCCTGATTCCTTGAAGTCAGCTAGGAGTTGACCACATAGTCCTCACTCCCTTTTCAAAGATTGGAGGGACAAATGAGCATGGCCTAGGACTCAGCGACACAGACAGGGTCAGTTGCTGAGAGCCAGGAAGGAAAGGCTGGGTTTGTCAGGCTCTAGCCATCTAGGTAGGGCTGTAAGTGCCCCTTCAGAGCTCCAGGTAGAGCTGTCGCTGCACATCTGAAGTCCCAGCCTCTTCTTCTCCTTCCTCTCTGGACTCTGGAGGTTAGATATTAGATCTGTGGCAGCTGGGAAACCATGAGAGGAGAGAGAGGAGCCTGTAGAGGCCATGTATTCCTCCAGTCCACAGCCAGGACTTGTCCTTTCATCTGATACCCAGTCCTAATTTGACAGATACTTTCTCAGCTAAAAGTAATAAATCTCATTTTGTTCTAGGAATAGTCCTTTGGGATTTCTGTTTTTGGTTTCAGAAAACTCGTATAAGGATAATTGAATCCACATGGCCTAAAACGAAGGAGATAGGAAATAATTAGATAGGACCTGATATCTAACAGGCTAAAGATGGGAAAGCCTGAAAGGGTGTTTCAGTTGGGGCCAGAAACTCTTTAGTTGGGTGAAAACACCAAAGACTGAGCAATGACTTGCTATTTCCTGTCTGTGTCTGGTTCCCAGCCTTTGCCTCACCTGTGTCTCAGAGGCACTAGTCCTGCATTTTATTGTCCCCTGGATTCATCCTCACTTTGCAAATGCTTCATCCCAAATACTCACCATCTGAGGTTTAATAGAAACGCATCCTCAATAAATAGAGGAGCAGGACTAGGAGGTCAGAATAAATATCTAATGGCTAAATTAGGGCAGTATATAATGCCTCTATGAATATATATTTAATCAGATAATTATTTTTATCATTTCATAAATTATACACTACATAGCTGATTTTCATCATGTATAAATTTGAGCTGCCTTTGGAAACTCATTAATATTAATGCCAATTCCTAACTTTTAACACTATTAGAAAGTGATTAAGTACATAGCACCTACATTGCGACTATCTGGATCACAGGGATCACAGGCTAGCTGATCACTGAACAATTTACTTAGCCACACTTGCTCTAGGTTCTCTGATTCATAAAATAGAGACCACAGTAATTCATAAGTCTCCTCTGAAGCCTAGAGATAATTTATATATAATAATTATCGTGGAACCTTAATGTAGCAAATGTTTTTTTTTTTTTTTTTTTCTTTCTCTGTAGAGCAGTAAATATTACTCAAAGTGTTTTCAATGATAACAGAAGTAATACTTTATCTCTGGGTATAAACTGAAGGAACGGCCCTTGTGCTAGAAGCACACCGCTACCCCTAAATTCTTACTCTGGGCATGGTCCTTTCCTGACAAACAAGGTCTTCTGGAATTAAAGAGGACTTTTCCTGGCTTGAGGACACAATTTACAAAATGCAATCGCAATTGAATGATTTTAGTAAATTATTAAGCTTATAAAAATGTTACAAAATCTCAAGAACTAGAATCAGTGGTACATGCTTAATCTCAGCATTGCACCTAGCTCTGTTTTACTAGATCTTGGATTCTGTGATCAATTGATTTTAAATTCATGAAGCAAAAGCTAGAAAATTACTTATTGTTTCTACTGGAAGTTAAATATGGTCACATTGACTAGATATGACAGACAAGTTCTATTAAGTTTAAAAGTATAAGTGAAGCTGGCTCTTCCAATGGAAAATCTTTATAGATTTAATTGTGGATGATATTGTCACTACCCATAGTTGAGAAGGAATTTAGAATGTAGACTCATTTATAAGCTCATCATTTTAAGGGCTATCAACTAGTGGCTGGTGCACTAAAATATGCATTTCAGAGGGGCTTCCCAAAAAGAAAATTCTGTATTTAAATCACACAAATAGGGGTGAGGGCAATAGCTCAGTAGAAAAAGTGCTTGCCTGGAAAGCGCAAGGGCCTGAGTTCAATCCCCAGTTCCGAAAAAAAAAAAAAAAAAACAACTAATTAAAAAAATAAATCACTCAAATGACTCTCTATAATTTGCTAAGTGCCACTGTCTCAACTGGAAAAGTAGAAAAAAGGCTGTGGTCAGACTGTCGGACACTTTACTCGTATGATCATAGTTGAGCCTTAAGTCTTACCTATAACTCTGGGTGTTAAAGAATCCTTACAAAATACAGTCAAGCAGAAAACTGAGGATAGTAAGTCAGAAGAGAAATCTAAGTAGATCAAAGAGACAGGCTATTATTAATATTTAAACCTAAAAGATAAAGCTGGAGCTGATCAATTTGGGGAGCTAAAGAAGTGGAGCACTCATTTCCGGAAAGAATAGTAAGTTAGAAAAAAACTAAAATCTGCTGTTGTCTGTGGGTGGTTCCCATGTTAGAGATGATCCTCAAGTGTGTTTAATGAAGAGCAGTGGGAACTGAGACCATCTTATATACAGGCTACCCTTTGAATGACATATGCCCGATGTCTCTGTCCTAATTAGGAACTATGGTCTCCGTATGTAGTTTAACTACAGATACCAAGACATGATCATAGGCAAAGGGAAAGCAATTGTATGTGTTGTCAATAACCTCTCCCTCTGTCTATACTTCAGAAACTCTACACATTGCACTATAGCATTTGCGTGGCACAGTCCGAAAGGAAATCTGAATTACATATATTAAATAGAAGAAGAAAAGTAATAGACGGCAGGCATGCTACATACCAATAAATTGGCCATTATTTTTGTGGTGTGAATTTTTGTTGTTGTTGTTGTGGTGGTGGATGGAGATCATATACTAAACTTTTTGTAGAAAAGCATAATATTTAAAACTCTATATGCATAAAATATGTACAAGTCAAATTCCTGCAGAAAGATCTTGAAGATGCTTTTTATGTTTGTCTGCTTTCCTTTATGCTCAATGCAGAAACCCATGCGAAGATGGGTGGGGGTAACTTGGGAAAGAACAAAGAGCGGTGTGATCTTGATTGAAGTGGACTGGGGAAGGGTTTTCTGACCTGATGTGGGAAAGTTTGCGGGAAAATCACAACAGAGGAGCCGGGCGTGGTGGCGCACGCCTGTAATCCCAGCACTCGGGAGGCTGAGGCAGGAGGATTGGTGCAAGTTCGAGACCAGCCTGGGCTACCAAAATGAGCTCAAGGCCAGGCTGAACTGCATAGCGAGACCCTGTCTCAAAAAGCCAAAAAACAAAAAACAAAAAACAAACAAACAAAAAAACAGTAATGGAAGTCCACAGCTGAGTGGTATTCCCATCTGTATGAACCAAGGAAATGACCAGCCATGCAAAAAATTTAAGTACTTGATTATGCTCATATGGAACAAGATAAAAACTGAAATTACTTCAAAAACTAATTTTTATAACAGCCAGAGGACTGAATATCTAGCTGTTTATTTTCTATAGAGATTCATAAAATTTCTCTGCTTAGGTAAAAATATTATTTTATCCCAAAATGATGTTTTTCCTCATTTCAGACCCCAGGATGCTTTATGAGTCCATGAGATTACAATACTCTCTCTTTTGGTCATTTTTGACCTTCTTTTAAAAAGAGAGTAAAACTTTTTTTTTTTTTTAATTGAAAATGATGCAGGTCTACAGGGTCTCACTATGTAGATCCAACTCATAGTGATCCCCCTGTTTTCAGCCTCCCAAAATGCTGGGATTACAGGAACGCTACAAATCCCAGTCTCAATCGCCATCTCAATGTGCCCCAGAGGTGGAGTTGGCACAGTACACCAGGGATCACACCCCGGCCACTTAGTCTGCTGAGCTATCTGGTCAACCCCAGTTTCTGTTCTATATCCAAGTCCCTTGCATTTTCATAGGAGTTTTAGGATAAAATTGTCAATTTCTTTAAAAATGCTTTCTGGAATTTTGATAAAGATTGTATTAAATTATAGATTAGTATTGGGAGAATTTGCCATCATACTAAGCTTAAGCCATCCAATCTATCTAAAAAGAATATCTCAGCCTTTATTTAAATTTTCTTCAGCTCCTCTCAGCAATGATTTGAATTTCCAGTGCAAAAGTATTGCACTTGGCTTGTTAAACTTAAAATTATATTTTTTTCTTAGCTTACTTGCTCTTTCTTAGTGTATGGAAATTGATCTCATATCTTAAAATTTCTCCAATTCCTATATTAATTCTAATAGTTCGTAGTAAATTCCTTACTTAGGGAAGTACTTAGGGAAGTACTTAGGGAAAATTCTCCTTTTTTTAATTTTAGGGAAGGGTCTACAGGGTGTTCAGGGTCTCACTACTAGATCAGACTCATAGTGATGCACCTATTTGCAGCCTCCTAAAAGCTGGTATTACAGGCATGCGCCATCATATCCAGTGTCAACTGCCTTCTTAGCATGCCATGAGAAGTAGCAGTCGGAAGTTGTGGGGAGGGGAGCAGCACTGCAGGCCTGGAGATTGAACCTCTAGACCCTGAGCCTTCTTGTAGGCATTTAAATCTGGTGAGTTATGTGGCAAACCCTGTAGTATAATCCTCTTGAGTAAGACAATATTACTTCTTCCTTTGCAACCTAGAAGGTTTTGACATATTTTTGTTGATGCTATTGTTGGTTTGCTTTTCGAGTTTACACTACTTAGGATTTTTTCGTAGGGGAAGTTTCTATATTTGTAGATTAGTAATTTTCATCAAATTTCAACAGATTTCAGTAAGCATTTGTTGAAAATATTTTCTCCTTTTCTTCTAAGAATAATATTTCATATAACATATGTAATATATGTAATATAGATTATATACCATATTACATATATTATAGTGCATGATCTTCTATGCAGTTTTAGAGCTTCTTTTGTTTTAGCTTATCTGCTTCCTTTAGATCTGGTCACCTCTTTCATTTTCAATTGCCTATGTATTCCCAAGGATACAGGATGGAGATTTGGTCCACCTTATGAACTGGTAGATTATTTTTGTTTTATTTTGCTTTTGTTTTGAGATGAGGTCTTGCTATGTAGTTCAGGATGGCCGCAAATTCATAGCGATCCTCCTCCTTTAGCCTCCCAAATGCTGAGATCACAGGTGTACGCCACCACATCTGACTGTATATCATTTATAAAAGCAGCTTCAGATCGTCTGCTCTTCTCTAGGTGCATATTACTTCTGCAACATGATCTATCACTTCTTCCTCACAAACAGTACAATGTCTTCTCTTCTCATAAACTGGGCTTGTCTTGAGACTTGTTGAACCAAAAGGCATTTTAAACATATGTTATGGATATGTTAGTTTTCCATTGCTGTAGTAAAATACTTCAGATGGCCAACTTCCTCCTATTTATCAGATGGGAAAATTGGATCAGGTAGTGCTTAGCCACATTATTGATGGTTTTGCATATGCTGAGTGGCAGAGCCTGCATACATTCCCAGGTAGGTTTAATTTTGAAGCCTATGCCTTAGTTTTTATGCAAAGCTACATATTTCAGGCATTTCTCTAGGGGCCTCTGGTGTATCTTTATGTCCTCTGAACTGTTATAGGTAGAAAAAGTCATATACAGAGAAAACCTTTTATTCACTAAATTCTGTCCAACAGTTTGATGTTAAAGAAACTATTCATCCTCTTCTCGGAGGGATGTGAAGTTGATGGGAGTGTTTTGAGACACACCCATGAAAGACATCTATGAATCCGAGCATCAGTATTGATGCACTCTTCAGTTATAAGAGGTCTTGGATTCATAGAGCCAGACATACAGTTATGGGACATAACAAGGGCAGAACTTGCAGCACCAAATATGTTGGCCCGGGATGTCTGATCAGGTCACCTCAGAGCAGCAGGCTGGCTGAGGGGACAGTGGCATAGTTTCCAAAGATAAAGACCAGTGAAGGAATCTAGGTTCTCGTACAATCAGATCTGACAATAGTGAAGATTAAATGCCAAAATCAATTTCCTCTTGTGCCCAGTGAGTAAGCCATCTGCCTTCCATTCAAGTAATGGAAGTAGCAAAGAAAATGAGACACTAACACATCTATCTAATCTGGACAACAAATGTCCTGCTTCGAGCAAATCAGTTCCTGAAGAAAAAATGGAACAAATGTTACACAGGAAAATTGGTGGAAGTGTCATCTCACTCTTCATGGGAACGTCAGTGTGGAAAATAAGATTAGAGAAGGAACTTGGACAGGAAATAGGACGATGCTGAGGACAAGTTTATGTGGACAAAAATGTCCCTATGTATTGATTGCGGTTAGTGACCATGAGGGAGTGTGTGTGTGTGTGTGTGTGTGTGTGTGTGTGTGTGTTCTGCACAATATCCCTTATTTTAAAATAACAATGAAGTATTCATGGAATAAAAATTTATCTTTTCAAATGGTTTCTTTCTGTATACACTTAAACCTTCACCATTAAGGGCATTACATTAAATATTAAAAATTAAAGATAGAAAGTGAAACTCTGACAAAAGAACAAAGGGAAATGAAAAGATGGATCAACAGAAAACAAAATTGCCATTTGTGATGACCATTGCAATGGTGTACAGTGGAAACAGGATGACATTCCAGATCCTCAGTGTGTCTGTGACCGTGAAGAGAGGTACCTAGCTCAATAAGGCATCCACACAGCAAGAACTCTAACCAGATCCTTAGATATCTTTCAAATTATGAGTGTCAGGGTCAAATCTTTAAGAAGCAAATGACGCTGGTAGTAGCTGAAAGCTGTCGAGTGCTTGTGTGATATATGGAAGCAATATGAATATTTGACAGCTTGCAGAACAATCTAGTGAGGCAACTATATGTTGAATTTAGGCAGCAAAGAGTGTTAAGAACAAGGAATTTCTAGAAGTTGAGAGAAGGTCTCACATTCCAACCTAAGCACTTGCTTTCCTAAGATATGTGTACAAGATTGCACTCTTGAGCTCATTCCCAGTTAACCAGACTTGACCATAACATTTCCACAGTTACCTGGCCCTGATTTCTTTGGGCCTTCTGTCTCAGTTACTGTTCACTCATTGTCAGGACAAAACGCCTGACACCCAAAATTAAAGAAGGAAAGGTTTATTTATCTTACACTCTGTGGAGGTTTTAGTCTGTACTCAACTGGCTCCAAGGTAGTCTGGCACATAGCAGAGGGCAGCAGTGCATGGCAGTGGAAAACAGCATAAAGCCACAGGAGGAGATGCAGCTGCAGCTTCTAGCAAGCCCCTCTCCCTTCCTTCCACACTGACAGGGAAGTCTGGAGGTCCTCTGAGGATCCTATAATTGCTGCCTTACTCCAGAGGCCTTCCACACACTGGGGGCCTCCATGCCCTAGGATGGGCCACCATGTCCTAGGGAGGGGCTATAGAACTGCATAATGGCTATGCCCTCCTCTTGCACAGGATGAGGATGTTTACAAAGTAAGAATCCGGGCTCTTTGCTGAGTCACTTAAGCTTCTAAACTTCTCAAGATGACACAGTGCAGCAACCAGTACACCTTCCCTAGAAGAAGTTACTGTCCAGTCCTTTTGGACTCAAAGTTTTGTCTTTGAGCTATATTTTTAGAGGGTAGCAAATTCAGTAGTCAACCTAGCACATTGTCTTAAATGTTGTAGAACTTCCTTTGCATCCCTACACGGAGGAAAGGCCATATTAATTAGAGTTGCTATTTTTAACTACTAATCACTTATTTAATATTTTAACTAAGTATCTGTTATATATAAGGTGCTGTTATATTTTAAGGAAACAACAACAGTGAAATTATAAATGGCACACGGATTAAATGAAGAATCATAAACTATATGCAGAACTATAGAACTGTGTACTGCATCCTATAACACAGAGATCTATAATACTATGCAGCTACATGGCCCATATAAATAATCACCAGCCCACTATGACAACGAATGTAAACTAGAGGGGGTGGTGCATCCCTAAGAAGGGCTAAACAGAGGCTTGTAAAAAGAAGATGCTGTGTTTTCTTGCTTACCAGGAATATTTTTCAAACTATGCGTGAAAATTTTTTCTGCATTATTTTTTCTGTATTGAACTACATTTTCTAAAACTAGGCACTGGGTTGAGGTAAGGACATTTTCAATGCAATTTTAATGTGTAATTGATAATTTCCTCTTAAAGCTTCATATAAAAAGTTATGTAACCAAAAAATACTTATCGAAGCATTAGTGAAAGCAAGAGAAATTGGAGACATTCGTTGTTGAGCTGTATCGTTCAGTTTTATAGTGTTGAACAAAAGAGAAGACAAGCACAGATTAAATGAGGGAAGTTTCCTTTTGTCTCATGGTCAGCTGGCGCTGTGGCGAAACAATGTTCAGGAGGGACCCGGAACAGGCAAAGTACTCAATGTAGGATGTCAGGTGGGCAGAGAGCAGGGAACAGGTACACAAGAAAAGGCCATGAGCCCAATACAGCGCCCAGCATCACACCTCCCACGACCAACTCAGCACACCCAACACTGTGCTCTACTGATTGAGGCACTTCTCAAGCCAGCCAGCTTGACCATTAAGATCATCCATCAGAGCTACCAAATCGGCAGGTTAGAGTTCTTAATCTGCTAGGGCAGTGGTTCTCAACCTTTCTTATGCCATGACCCCATAATACAGTTTCTCATGTTGCAGTGACCCCAAATCAAAAAAATAATTTTGGTGGCTACTCCAAAACTGTAATTTTCCTACAGTTATGATTTCTGATGACTTTGGGCAACCCTGGTGTTTTGCTCATTCGATCCCCACTGGGGTTGAAACCCACAGGTTAAGAACCGCTGTGCTAGGCTGTCCACAGCAGTACAACAAATCTTAGCCTTTCCTAGGCTCCTTGTCCACACCACTTGCCTAAGGCCTTCTCACATGACAACAGGTCCAATGTTCAAAATAAGCACTTGAAGCAGGTGTTGTCACCGTTTCACAGGTGGAGCCAGACTGAAGTGCAAATGAGTGCAGCCCATTGACAAGGTCATAAAGCTAGAGAATTAATGAATTAGCATTCCAAGTCTAGGCCAGCTATTCTTGAAATCTGCATTTTTTATTAGTATATGTTAATGCTCTTGAGAGCATAGATGGTGAATTCTATGGAGTAAATGCACAAAAAACACGTGCCTTATGAAAAGTGGTATGAATGCACAGGAGTAATATTCTACAGTGTTCCCACCATAGCTACTCACAGGCAAGTTCTGGAAAGGCCTGTGTTGGGGTGATAGGATTATGGCTGACCCACCTGATTATTTTGGACTTTGATGATACTGCAATATGTTTCTAAGCACAGAGCCAGAAAAGCCAAACGCATGCCAACTGAAAGCCCATGCCTGTTATTTACATTTCCTCCATATGCCTAATTTGATGTATTGATTTGAACATGATTTTGCTTGCTACTTCCTCTCTTTTAAAATTGTGTCATACATATTTCTCTTTGATAGGATTTTTAAAGCTGGTAATTAAATCCACATACAAACATATGGTTATGTCTAGTTACACAATTAATGTTAATATATGGCGCATAATCATCATCTAATTTGAATTATATAGCATGGGGTGACATAATTATAACATGCAATGATGGGAAGTACTTTATTTAAACTGAATGAAATAATTACAGTTCAAGTTGGCTAATTTCTAAATTACAATTTCCTACTTCCCTTTAAGAATCTCTCAGAGGAAGGGACAGGCTGACCCATGCCGATTGTTATGGAAAAATAAAAAAGGTAGAAAACAATGTAAGTATGAAAGAAAATAAAGCAAGGTGAGACACAATATTTCTTGTATTTTCCAGAAAGAAATGAGCAAACTTAGCCAAAGGTGAGTTTTAGACTATTTATTAAACAAAACTGCTTTCAAGCTGAGACATATATATATATATATATATATATATATATATATATATATATATATATATATTACTGCTAGCTGCTGTCCACCTCCTTGGTCCTCAGAGAGCGTCCATTAATCATGGCCTGGGGTGTAGCATGAGCCACCACAGCCCTGTCACTCTCCAACACCTGCAGTTACACCTCCGTTCTGGTCCCCTGTGACTACTTATCTGTGGGTGAGCCTTTTACAAATGCGTTGTCTTCTGTGGAAAAATTCTGTTTCTAGAAAAGGCAAAAGGTAACATCCACATTTCATAGCAGTAATTGAAAGGAAGGAGAGGAGCTCGCCTGTGCTCTGGGCGATGCAAAGAAAGGTCCCAGGACCCTGGCTAATGACAAGAAACACCACAGGGGACACACTATCAGGTATCAAGAAATGAGCCTGTGAGCAATAAAACAAATCAGGGAAGGGAAAATGTGAGGGAAACCTGGAGGTGTCCTCTTGAGCTGGCCCGGGAAAATTTCTGCGGGCTGCCCAGGAGAAGGTGCTCAGCCACCCACGGGGCGTCACCAGGCACCCAGCAGAGGTAGACATTGGAGGAGAGCTGCAGCAAGCTCCAGTTAATAAGAAGTAGCCCTGAAATGCTGGCCCCGGGAAACACTTCTGTTTTGCTGTCATTTCTTCAACCCTCAGAGTTAGGTGCTGGGATTGAAGTGGTCACCATCTGTTTTGGTTTTGTGTTTGCTGCATTTTACTTGCTTTCTGTAAGTGAACTGGTGGAAACTCCTTTGGGAAAGCTGCAGCACTTTCATGGTGCTCAGGTAGGGCACCAGGCCTAGAGTTAGTGTGGTGAGGTAGCTTACATCCTCTTTCAGGTCCCTGTTGATTAGCACGACTATGCTAAAGCCAGACCAATAGCGGGAAGAAAATACTGGCCTCCGAATTCCCCAACGTGCAAGGAAAGAAGGCACAGAGATTCGGGATACTCCTAGGGGACTTCCATTCCTGCTATACCTGCTATGCCTGCCGTTTCTTTCTAGAGTAAAGTGTGTTGAAACTACAGAAGTTGTGGGAAGGCAATGCTACATGGCTTGAACCTTTGTTTATCTGTTGCCTCTCTGCTTCCAGTCTCATGGAGTCATCTGGAACAGGATTTTCCAGCTTGCTGAATCTAGATTTTCTGATTGATTCATGGTCCAGTGCTGAGATTGAGGGTGTGAGCGCTACATCTACCCTAGAGCAGGTAGCCTGCATACAATATAAAGAGGACTGTCCCTGCTTTTGCTCCCTTGTTGCTTTGCTGTCTTCTGCTACCATGAGAGGCTGTGCTCTGTCATGAGCCACCCTGCCTTGGAGTCAGCCAAAGATGGACTGAAACCTCTATGAACTGCACGCTCAATAAATCTTTCCTCCCTTAATTTTGGGTGCTGTGTGTTTTGTCTCAGCAACAACAGAAATGTAACTAAGGACACCTGGGCTTTAGGTCCTGCCAGCTCTAGTGCAACGGTGATCCAAAGCCCAGTGATGTCAGTGATTTGTCCCTAAACTTCTCTGTTACACAAGATGAGTCATTTCTATTCCTCCAAAATTTTTCCTAAGATATTAAACACAGATGTGAGCTGGGAAAGCTCTAGATGACCTTTGAGTGAAAATAGACATTTCCTGTTAGAAACCTATTTCTGCTCGAGCAGAGGATCTCAGCAGGCCACTTGAAAAGGGATAGGGCTGCTGGCTGGAAGAGCCAGGACAACGGGAGCGAAGAGAGCTGCAAGTCTGAAAATTAAAATCAACTTTTGATATCCTGAACTCTAAATGGAAATCTTCATTGCTAAAGTGATCTGCATATCAATATCTGACTTAAAAATGAATGCAATCACTACAGGACCTAGTACAGCAACTGAAGATAGTAAAAAAGTTATTAGTCAGACTAATCTTTTCTTTCCTTCTTAGAAGACACTGACATAGTATAACAGACAGCATCCTGGAGAAACCTCATGCTGTTCATGTAACACGAGCAAGTAAATTGAAGGAAATACACCGGGAATTTCTACTTTGTTACGTCATCATGAATGCTAAAGGAATCAAATCATCAAAGGGTAATCATTTCATGCAATATCTGGCATATAAATGTTTATCAGTAAATGTTAATTCTTCTGTTCTTCTTTCTGTTAGGGAAGGAGACATTGGTGCATAAAAGCTGAGCCATAACAAAGTCTGTGGACCAAGGATTTTGTTGGAGAGTAGTTTGGAATCATTGAGTTCTTGCAAAAGCTAAAGAGCTCATTCCTTGGGAATCATTCCATTGTGCCCAACAGTTATACTAGCACACTAGCAAGAAAAGGAATTTGCACAGATAAGAATGAAAAGCTCAACCTTGTGGGGAAAGAAATGCATCCTCATATGCTTCCTCCTTGGAGAAGGAAATTGTCCGAATTTTTTCCTAAAAATTGATAATGATCACTTTAGTTTATTAAACATTTGCTGTATGTTTGGTGTTGCTCTATTTTCCTTACAGTCATTCTTTCTTCTACCTCAACTGATGAAGAACCTAAGCAGCAGACCAGGCCAGTCACCTGCTGCTGTCAATTGTGCAGGAGCAGAGCAGCAAGTCTGCAGTGGAGATAAGCGCATGCCCAGGTCTGCCTTCCGGGGCATGTCAAGCCAGCACTGCTGTTTCATGTGCCAAAGAACAGTCTGCAGAAATCGCTAAGCAGCGACAGTCACGTCTCGGGGACGGATGCTGAATAGGAACAAGGGCTGCCAGACAGCTGCTTCCTGCTCTAGTGGCCTCCCACTCTAAGGGCTGGCGTGCACATCTAGGACACGCATCCCATTTGAAAGTAGAGCCACATCTCTTCTAGTGCAGGCTGCTCCCTGGAATACAGAAAATGCCCAGCTCTTTATTTCAGTTACTTGCAGAGCCATGAAACTCCAAGGGTGTGACTCACAGGAGCCTGTCAGTGCCTGCAAAGGATCCTGCCCTGTTCCCAATCTGTCTGCAAATCCTTGTGCCTACCCTACAAAACCAGAAAAAAGGAAAGTAAATAAAGCTTTAAAATGAAGCAAAGTGCTACTTTCTGTGTGTGCATATGTATATGGACATAATATATTAATCAAAAGCCATAAACTGCCTGTAAAAGAGCTGATTCATATAATATTTTACCCATGGGAGAAAAACTTATTTCTGCTCACAAAAGAGCAATATTTTAATTGGGCTGTTGTATGTGTATATTTATATAGGCCATTTGTGGAAAAGACAAAACCTCATAAAATCAAGCAGGAACAACTCATGTTTTATAATAGTGTTTAAAAAATAGCATCTGTGCACTCCGTGCTCATTTAAAGACTGAATAGTTGGGTAGCAACTGAGGAACATCAGCTCCTATGTGGAAATGAATCCTTTTAATGGTTGAACACAACTGTATGTACAACCTTACACTTAATTAAAAAAAAAACAAAACAACTAAATAATGAAACAGAACACTCTTCCCTATACTATCAATAAAGTACCATGCTATATAATTTTGACTACATCCTGCATGCATAATTAAGATGATTATGTGTCACTCACTGGCTCATTCATCAGCCATACAGCTACTGAAAAGTGACAGGGCTGCTGGCTGGAAGGGACAGGGTAATGGAGAACAAAGACTGAACATTAAAATCAACTCTTGATAGCCCAACCTCTAGATGGAAATTAAGAAGCTATTATTATCAATTTTTAGGGAGAAGTTCACAGGTCACCACCTGGGTCACCTACAGGGGATAAAACGAAGAACAAAACTGGAGCCATTCTCTGTTTCAATTGGGTTAATGGTCTTGAGCATGGCTAGGCAAAGGTTGGATGGAAGCAGCCTGATATTTGAAATGTGTGGGTCATGAATCTCCGTTGGGTTTGTAAACTGTAGAGTTGCAACTGGCTTAAAGACCCTGAAAAAGAACTGCATTACATGACAAGTATGAGCAATCAATGTGGATGGAAAGGTCACAGAAAGAAAAACTGTGCTGAATGATGGGGTGGAAGATAACTTGGTGAAGACCTGAGAGCTCCATGCAAAAGAAACAGCATGTGTATGGCCTCAGGATGCAGAGGTATTCTTGTTTTAAAAAGTGAAGACCATGTGATGCCACGAAAAACGTAAGCTCAACAGAGTATGGCACCAAGTGGAGAGGTAGAAAGAGCTTTTCAGATAAAGAGCCGTGTAGCCAAGTGACGGCCAGGATGTTTTCTGAGCTTCATTCAATTGCTGGACTCCGAGCTTCTGTTTGTAAACATGGTCTGGGAACCCAAAGTTGAGGTCGTTATTTGCAAGCTAAGACTAAGTTCTGTGATTCCATCTGATATCTCCACAAATGGTAACCTGATATTAACCAATGTCCTTTAAATAAAATATCTGACACCCATCACTTAAAGGAGAAGCAGATTATCTTTGGCTCATGGATTTTGCCCACAATCAGCTGGCTCCAAGATAGAAATAGGACAGCAGAAATAGAGCATGGTAGGGGAAAAGGTGCTCATCCCACAGCAGCCAGCAAGCAAAGAGAAAAGCAAGGAGCTGGAGACAAGAACAGCGCCCTTCCAGGTATGCCTACAGCAACCACCGCACCCAGGCCTGACCCCTGGCTGTACCTTCATTGCTGAACTAAGCACTGGATGAATCACGGATTACTGTAGCACCCCCTGATCCACTCACCTTCCAAACACAGGAGACATGGGAGACATTTCAGGTCTAAATCTCAATACAGACTCCCTGGGTGAGCACAGTGGGGGTGGTCACAGGGCTGGATGTGGAGAACATGTTGGAGAGAAGTGGGAAGACAGCTAGATTCTCAGCTTCCGCCATGTCTTCTATGAGATTGAGAATCTGCCACGCAGGCAAATCTGGAGGCCACTTTGTTCTGCACTTTGCACCGGGTACTTCAGGAGCCCCAGAGTTCTGCAAAGATACTTAGGAGGGCAACGAGTGCGGAAGGTGCTCGAGAGTTTCGCCAGAGTTTCGACCAATCTCTTTCAAGGTCAACCATCAAAATGTGGTTGAAGCCAAGATCCTGTCCCACCATAGCAAAGGCGAAAAACTGTTTGAAATCTTTTGCCCAGTGACACTCTGCTCTCTAGGGGTGGGGACGGAGGCTGCTTGAGGTTCCCCAACTTGGCTGTGGAGAACATACCCGTGGGCTTGCTCTTTCCGCCTTCACGTGGGTCCTGCTCCCGCTTCTTCAAGCAATAGTTTCCTAACCTGAAAGCAATTTTGGCTGCAAGTGGAGTCACGTGGCCAGGTGGACCACAGCAAAGTGCTTCTGAGCAGTTATAGCTGGTGCAGAAGCAGGAGGAAATGAAAGCAAGCGTTAATTGCATTTAAGTGCTGTTACCGCTTAGGCGCCTTACTGGACCTTAGCGAAAGTGTAATAAAAGCAGAACCAGATAGGCATGGAGTCCAGAATTCTGCCCAGGAAGTCAGAGATGAGATGGAAAGTGAGGAGTGCCAGAGAAAAGCACAGACTGAGGAAGGCTTTGTCAGGCTCGCTTCAGCTGCCCAAGCGTGTCTTAGAAAATCCTGGGCGCTGCCTCGGAGGTCTCTGCTGACCTGTCCTACATTATGCACCCCAAGGATACCCTAAGAAATAGGCATTGGTCCACCCACCTCCTCTTCCCTGGCTTGTGTTCCTACCCCAAACAACACCTGAGTGAATGAAGTAATTCTGCAGGCTGAGAACTGCAAAGCATCGTCAAGATATGGAAACTGAAACGGCTCAATGAGAATTATTCAACTTTATTTCCTGGTTCCTAATCATGAGAGTGGTTCCAGGGGTTGACTTTCAAATATAAACGTTCCCATCATTCTAAAATGGGGTGATTTCTTCTGCAACCACTAGAGTTCATTCTCAATAATTCCTCGTTTGATTACTTTTCCTACCACCCTGCATTACATATGCATTGCCCTCTTGCGTCTTCCAACATCAACCTAAGCTCAGCCGTTATGCATCCAGATTTATACCTGTTGCCAAACAGGTCTGTAATAGGTTTATTCTTTTCATGCCAGAATCAGGAAGAGCCTGGTGGATAATGGAAAAAAAAATCTCGTTACTGAGGTTGAGCTGAGCTGCACTAAGCAAGGTTCGTTCCAATTTGGCAAGGCACCAAATCTAACTCAAATCCTCCCTGTCCTAGGCTTTTGACTTCTCCAGGTAACAGTCTCATCAGCCAGGCATCAAACTGCTCTGAATGTTAAAATGCCCCAAAGTCGACTTTTCAAAGCCCTTTTAGCAAACAACTGCTTTAGATCAGGGACTGCCAGAGCACGCAGGTGGCTCAGGGGTGTTAGCCAGTTGGCAGTTCTCACGTCTATACTGCCACATCTCCTTCTTCAGCTGAGCACATGCAAGATGTCCAAATAGTTTTTGTCATTAAAATCACCACTGGTGCAAACTCATAAAGCCCCATGTCCCTGTATTAGATAGACAGTCTGCATTTTGGCTTCGATGTTGGCAGTAGGACAAAATTGGTCCTGGCAGCTAGGTCTGAAATGTGTTGCGCTCTTTGCCCTTGGTGGGAACTGGATGGAATCTCCAGGATAAAGAGCCTGTGCTATTTGGATTCCCTCAAGGCAATATTATGAAATATCTACCTGTCAGATTTTATGGGGTTGATTATACATTTATCCCTTTTTTCCCCCACAGCCGGCAAAAGAGAGTAAGAAAAAAAAAAAAACTCTAGATGTATTTTAAAATAATCAGCCATGTGGGTGTCCTTTTTTTAATTTATGAGACTAATTTCAAGTATGAAAGCTTTAGACTATAGAGAATAAAAGACTTTCTCGGCAGAAGAGGAAAAATGTCCCAAGGAAAATGGCAATCTGAATGAATTTTGATATCACAGCTATTGTGGGGAGGGAAACGAGGCAAGTGGGAAAGAGAAGTCTGCTTTTGAGATCACTCTTTAAGGACAGGTCCTTCTGGTCGATGCAGAAATGTGCATTCTGTAAAGAGAAGTACACTTACCTATTCGGCGTGCAACAATCTATCATTGTCTATGAATGTCCAACGGAGAGACGACATCTGAACATTCAAATTCTACCACAACAGGAAAGGATCTAGAACACTTCTTTTGAATGTACTAATGTGGTAGGGAGGGAACCCTAGAGGACTGTTAATACTCACAAGTTAGGATGGCGTACTGAACTAATGAAATAATGATACAACCTAAATACACTGTAGAAGTGCTTTGCATATATTCTATAGATTGGTGAATCTTTTAACATGCAATGATTCTTTTTCTGAAACAGTGATCTTACGGGCCAGTGGCATCTTGCAGTCAACTCTGATTAGATTACAACCTCTGACTTTTAATTTATAAGAATTTTGCAATGTACCTGTTAAAGACAGACACTGATTATGTATAATAAAAAATCAGCTTACTTTAAAGAACATACAATTTTTTAAAATTCTAAAAATTTACCGATTCTTGTTTTACTGTATTTTACTAATATTTTCTTTTCTTTTTTAAAATATAAATTTCTTTCTTCCTTTATTTATTTGGTACAGGGTCTTTCTATGCTGCACAAACTCATGATGATCCTCCTGTCTCAGCCCACCCAGGCTAGGATTACCAATGGGTGCCACCACACTCGGTTTCAGTGGCCGGCCCAGGGTGGAGCTGGCATGGCATGCGGTACCAGGGATGGAACCCAGGTCCTTGCACTCACCAGACAGATGCTTAGACTGCTGAGAGATCTCCCCAGCCCCTATTATTTCCTTCAGACAACTTATAATGGTTTTTACTGAGGGAACAACCTGTGAGGATGGCAGGTTGGTGGGATACTGCATGTCACTTCAGTTGGGTCAAGGTGTCATCTTAACTAGACCACAGCAGAAACTTTTATACCTCAGAAATTAGCAAATATTGGAAATGATGTTGTGAATTATTATATTGCTATTTGTGTAGACCTAAGATATTCATGGGTAAATTGTTAATGATGTAGATTAAATGTAAATTAGTGCTTTGACCATAGACATCAGATTGTGACTAGCAGAAAACTTTTAAACTTATTTGAGTGTTCAAAATTATTTCCCAAATCTATCCAAATGTTACTTCAAAATAAGTGAAGTTTTTGCATATTTCTTTTTTGTTTCTTTCTCATCTCAAACTAAAGAGAAACTAATTTATATATTTTTTTAATTTTTATTTTATTTTATTTTTTTCTTGTTTCAGAACTTTTGTTTGTTTGTTTATTTTTATGGCCGGCTCAGCCTGCCCTGAGGGCAGGGCTGGCGAAGCATGTGGTGCCGGGGATCGAACCATGGTCCCTGCAGCCACCCAAGCTTTCTGAAGCAGGCACTTTAGACCACTGAGCCATCCTGCCAGGCCCCCTAATTTATATTTTAAAACTACACTAATTTATTCACTGCAGATGGATTATCTATAAAGAATTTACCAAAAACATCAATTAAACAATTGGGTTTGGAAAATTTATAATATAGAGAAATGTGTACTATTAGTTATAAAACTCTTTTTATATATCTTTTTACAATAAAATTAATAATAAATTTACATAGGTGTCTATGCATGTATTTTAAAAGCCCCAGCATACAGCAAAAGCTCCCTTACCCAAATAAGAAATTATCACGTGTGAGCACAGAGAGCAACATGTGTTAGAAGAGGTGAAAACTTTTAGCTCTCAGGGCACCCTGGCCTTCTTTTCACTACCTCAATCTTTGTGTTGTTGTTTTTCTGAGACCTCATATCCATTTCCTGTGCAGCCTCACACTTGCTTTCTCTAACAGCCACTCAGGATGCTTGGATGGATGGAGTACAAACCTCCTGCAGCAGTATCCCTTGTTCTTTAGATTCTAGAGTTAAATGTGCACCATCCAAACAAACCAAGTGAGAGTAAGATGACTGATGCTGACAAAAGCTCTACGAAACTCTGGACATAGTTTCAAGGTAAATCCTGAGGAGATTCAACTGGCCTGATCAGATACAAATGTTACATGTTTTGTCATATAGATCTTGCTTTAACTTGCCCTTAACCACCCAGCAGAAAAGTTTAATCACAAGGCATAAAAAGTAAAGCCAGATGAGTATGTTGAGCTGTAAAAGGCTCGAGTCAACAGCTTTTGGGTTTTTAATCCCTATGTGTCGCAAAGACTCATCATTATCATTTCTGCGCTTCTTTTCTCAACAAAGTTTAACATAGACACACTTCAAAGAAAGTGTCTTCTTGAATTTTTTTTCAAGAAAAAACACTTTTGGATGAATCACCTTCATCAGTGGTTCTCTACTGCAGGAGCAGCAGTTAGAAATGGTGTCACAGTAATTTTTATCTACAGCTTCTTTACTGTGTAATAGAAATGAGATAAAGAGCTTATATTTTATAGAATTTTCAGCCTTAGAGTGTATTTCACTGCTGTTGAATCTTTTGATTCTCCTGACAGTGGTGAGATATGTTGGATGGACTTAAGAGAAAATGAGGCTCAGGAAGATTAAAGGAGTTCTGTAGTTATTGTTCTATCACTTGATAACTCAGGTCTTACTTTTCATCATCACAGCCTCTAGTGAAAATGTGAAAAAAAATTCCTAAGGTTTATTGGGCAATGTAGAAAGATTACAGTGTCCAAATAAACTGGGCAAGAAAATGCCCAGCAGGAAAAGAGAGCTACGGAAAGAAAATAAAAAGCATTGCAGATGAAAGTTTCTTTCAAGTGACTTTTCACAAAGAAGTAGAGTTCAGTTACCTACAAAGTCCCCCAAATTACTGACATAAATTCACAATATAGATGCACTATCCTTCCATAGTAAAATGAAGAGGATGAAAAGCTATTAAATCTCTACAGGTTTGGCAACCGTAATCTGAAAATATGAAATCTGAAATACATTAAAATCTGTAACTTTTTGCGTATTAACATGATGCTCATGGCATACTAGGATTTTAGACATTTTGATTATGAATGCCAGACCAGGAAGGTTTATACAAACTGAAAAGAAAAACCTGTAGAATTGAAAACTTCTCTGATCCTACATATGTCAGATAAAGAAAGCTCAACGTACAATATCTATTATATTTATGAGAACTTAATAAAGTGGAGACATTTTATCAAATGTGTTTGGTTCACAATTCATTATCTCACCAAAATAATTCTTCAAAAAGGACACTGGTCATTCCAGTTTTTTTTTTCAATTGTTTAAATTTAACAATGGTTCATTCCAGTTTATAAGTGAGGAAAGCAGGGCTTAGAGAAATGAGTAAGTTTCCAATGTTAAATGTGAACACACTTATTGAAGATCACAACACACATTCTTAACTCCTCTGCTAATGTACAGGTAAGATGAGTTATTTGTTGCTGTTGATGATTTGTTCTGGTAAATTCTACCCCTTCTTCTGACTAAGTGTCTGCATTTTCACAGACTCCAGCAGTGACAGTAGTGTGGTCTGGACCCTGCAGTACCAGCAGGGCCCTTGTGGCACCAAGGTCACTGCAGACTAATGTAGGAATCTAGCTGCCATGAACTGGCTACTGTTAATATGATCTCTGATTGTCAATTTAATATTTGTTATACTACATAAATTATGAATATATTATATATACTTATATATACAATATATGAATGCATATTCATATGAATATATTATATAACATATAATATATATTGTATATATTGTATATAATATATTATATATTGTATACAATATACAATGTATGAATATTATATATATATATATATATGTTAAAGGATTCACAGGGGCAAAACATACTAAATTTCTCATCATGGGATTCCTGAGGTGCTTGGTACATGTAAGTGCATCCTTGCATATATTGGTCTTCTGTCTTCCTTACTCCTGAGAAACTCAGGCAACCCCAGATGTAAAAGGAGTAGGATGCATCTCTGATTGAGGCTGCCTATATAGACAGAAAGGGAGAGGGCAGATGTCTGAGGCTTTCCTTGCTCCTTGTCATGCAAGCATAGAGACATCACTGCACAGGGTGCAAAGACAAATGCATGTATTCTTGATCATTTCTCTCTTCTAGGCTCACAGTTCTGGTCCTTCAAGGAACCCTTCATGGCTACAGTTTCAGAGCATTACTGAAACTAAGAATTTTCTACCATCATTTCTTCTACCTGCTGAAAATTTTCCTTTACTTCTTTTCCTTAGGAGAGCTCTTGATTCTCTGCCTTCTGCTAAGAAACTGACTATTCCATCCTCACAAAAAAGTGGAAATCAATATGAAACTAACTAACAGGAAAAAATCCAACCTGCTATTACAACCAGCCTGGACTATTGCTTCACTTTCTCCCTGGGTTCATTGACTTCCAGGCTAGCCCCACTCTGCTTCATTCCCACAGTGGTCTTTCTGGAACTCAAGTAGCATCTTGCTCCCTGCAGCTAACAATCCCCCGTTGGCAGGGCCTGACTCTGAAGTAAAGTCCAAACCACTCAGAAAACCTTGCATGCACCTTGAAGCTCTAGTGCCTGACCAATGTTTTCAGTTCCAGCTGGGGTTGTAGTCCCATTGGAAATATTCTTTGCTTCCATTGAATTATTTGAAATTCTGCTAGTTCTAAACACTAGAGGAGTTATTTCTGCCTTTTACTCTTCTTTCTTGAAACCCACATGGCGTATTACCACTGCCTGGATAACTAAGATTAAGAAGCTGGGGTTACATTTGAGGCTTATTTATTTATACAATATCAGCTCTTGTCTAACTAGGACATTTTTTTCTTCTTACTGACCTACCTCCTTCACTAGTTCAGGAGTTCCTGAGCCATAAGAACAGCCTTTAGATTCTTAACATTTTGACAAGCCTTCATATGTAAAAGAGCACTTTACACATGTTTCTTAAGTAAATTCATCTTAGATACTGAAATGCAGTGTGCCCAGACTTAGGAAAGTTATAGCTTGTATGGAGATATGGAGACATCATCCCAAAGCCTCACGTACTCACATATAAAAATAGAGAAATATTTCCACCCTGCCCCTACCACAGAATGCATAGTGATTAGAATATATCACATGGGGGATGTGATGGTGTCCTAGTCCAGTCCACCTTAGACTGAAGAACCTGATTTTCCAAGTGAGGGGAACAACAGTAACACGTGAGCTCGTGAGCTTTGGGATGATGTCTTTTGTGAGGTGGCTGGAACATGGGTGTAGGATACTGGATTAGGGTGTGTGGCACTGGGGTAAGAGGTGTGACAGAACTACACTGGTTTAGGGTAGTTATAGGTATGACATTGGGTGGAGGTGAGATCTATAAATGGGCTGCTATCCTGGATGGAATATAAAGGGATAGAAAGAAGATGGGTTCACTGCTAGCTGTCTCTCTATTTTGCGATGGACTATTTCTTCTCAGCAGTGTCGTTCTGCTGTGCCACTCTGTCTTAATGCCCTTGACTATGCCCTGAAATCCCTAAAACTGAAAGCTAAAATAAGCTTTTCCTTTTTCAACTTGTTGGTATGAAGTATCATGTCTTAGCAATAAAAAGCCTAACCTAACTAAGGTGGTAAACCTGCTTCATCATAGCTGAGTCTTTATCCATCTCTATGGTCTGAAATAGGGATCTACAAATAGCCATTGAGGACAAGAAAATGTGGGTTTAAGTTCCATCTTTGTTAACAATGAATTGTGAGAAACAGGGCAAATTAATTGCTTTGGTTTTCACCTATAAAAATAGAGAAATATTTCCACCCTGCCCCTACCATAGAATGTATAGTGATTAGAATATATCACATGGGGGATGTGATGGTGTCCTAGTCCAGTCCACCTTAGACTGAAGAACCTGATTTTCCAAGTGAGGGGAACAACAGTAACAAAAACACTAGCTGTTGTCCCTGTGGGAAGTGATTGCTTTTTCTTTTTTAATGAGGAAGACTATCACCTAATAACTGATCAACGTAAAGGTGCACAGGCTTGGCAGCTTTGACCGGGAAGGCTTGAATCCTGAGAAGTTCCCACAGGGTATGGATCCTCCACTGAGGTGCACAAAGTTCCACTTCTCCCTTTCTCAGTCCAGCTACCTTTCATTCTCTTCCGTAGATACTGAGTCCAGGAAGTGATTCTAATGTGCTTCCTGTATGCTGACCCATTCATTTCTAGAATTCCTTTTATTTAAAACAAGGAGTTGTCTTGAAAAGAGGTCATATGGACACTTTTATATGGCACTTGATATACAAGACAGAGGCTTTAACATAAAAACACAAGGGAAATCATGAGCTATTTGTGAGCACCTTAACTTCCTCATCTCATAGAAAGGACTACCTAGGTTAGCCAAAGTTAGAAAAGTGGCTCAGTAGAAACCATTCTCTGTGTTATAATTTCCAGGTGAGGGTGCATGAAATATCTAAGTGACTGCAAAGCAATGGAAAGATGACCTTGTTGGAAAGAGGGACTCTGGGTCTCCAGAGTTGGTGTCAGCCTTATCCATCTTTCAGTGAACTCAGATCAGCTGATCCAACTTTCTGCTTTAAAAGGGAGAAAAATGGACCATTCCAGAATTTGCTACACTTTCCAAGTCAAAGTAAGTTTTCAAGATGTTCACTAAATATTTACAAAAGAGTTCTGAATTACATAACCATCCTGTCTTCTTTTCATAACAACTAAAGTTTGCAGACTATAATTTATAGATGTGTAAATTCATCCAATCCTTTCAACAACTCCTTTTGGTAGAAATTATCAGGTCAATGGCCAGTTCCAATTGAATGAGGAAGATGCTGTCAAAGTCTTCCACCTGGCAAGTGGTAGCGCAAGCTGTGACAGCAAACAGAACCTGGGCTTTAAACTAATTTACTCCCAAGAGTTGTGTTCAACATTCAAGTGAGTTTCATCAAAAAGGAACCCTGTTATGATTATAATACGTGCATCAATGACACTCTATAAAATTAGATTATCTTTCAGACAAGATTAGGCTGACTTTTTCAAAGTAGTTTTTTCTAAAATTCTACATGATCAACCTTATGGTTTTAATGTATAATGTGAGTAGGAATTGTACACAGATTGCAGATCCCTACAAACATCTTAGCTAGGCTTAGAAATTTGTATTTCATCAAGATATTGGGGATGATTCTTAGATGCATAGATCCCAGTCCATTTTTAATTGAGAAAATCTGATCTAGTGCTTTTTAGAGCATTTAAAATATAGGTCACTTAAGTGAAATACTTGCTGTCACTATATCACACAAACAAGACTGAACCCTAGACCTGTAACTATAATTATTACCTTATTTCTATAACAAATTTTACTTCACTTTTTACTTCACTTTTATTTATTTTTACTCACAGACATCTGCAATGGAAGTTATTTGTGCTCAACTTGGGCAAAATACAATATCCATTATGCACAAGCTCTTTCATTTGTTATGTCTGGGCCTCTCACCAACCCAATAGTTCCTATGAATTAAGAAGGTGAGATCCAGAAACGCTAAGACATTGCTCCATAGTGTATAATTCAGGTGTACCAAAATGGTGATGCACATCTTGGTCCCCAAAATTGGATATTCAGCATTGTTTTCACCAGGTTGCACTTTCCCCAATGCCAGCCTTCAGGTCTTCTGAGTGGTATCCAGATTTCTAACAAACTGCACAAGCCTAAGTATTTAAAGACATGGTCTGGAGTTAACAACATGGAGTTCGTCTCATAGTAAACCCACTTTAAATCACAGCCATATTTGGCTGCACTTCAGCGAGAAGCAGCAAAAAAATGAACTTCATTTCTGTGGAGGAGAGAGATTCAGTACTTCTGCAGCCATCCATGTGAACAGCTCTTGTGGTCCCTATCTCAACAAGAGGGGGAAGACAAGTACGAAAAGGGAAGAGTGTGGGGCAGAAACGGGGATGTACTTTTTCAGTTAAGAAAGTAAAATATGTCTTTGAAATCTTACATTTGTGTTACACCCTCATTTTTTAGTGTTGGCGAGTGAAAATATGATGTATTGAAACAAACTAATTTTAACTAATGCAAAATAGCAAAAAACAAGCACGAGAAACGATACAAAATTTCATGAAACAAAGTAATAGAAATTGAACAATGATTTCTGTATTGCATGATGTTATCTTCAAATTAATTGTTTAGGTTACCACATAAAAACATCCAAAATTGGTTAAAAAACAACAGCAACAACAAAAAGTATAAGAAATTAAAAGGAAAACAATAAGAATAAAAAGAAAACAAAATTAAGCATTGACTGCTCCTTTCAAAAAACCAGAAGAGATTGGCAATGTAATTATCCAAATTATCCTCCATATAGATAGATAGATAGATAGATAGATAGATAGATAGATAGATATAGATATATATTTTCTTTTTCTTGTTTTCTTTTGCCTTTTTTATCCCAGTTTTTACTTCCCATTGAACAAATTCTTTCATTTAACAGTATCTATTGTTTCTTTTAGATTTTACTGACTCCTTCAGGTTCTCATATTAGTGAGAATATAATGTTTGCACATGTAGGTCTGATTTATTTTACTTACCAATACAACCTCTACTTCCATCCATTTATGTACAGAAGTCTCTAATTTATCTTTATTATTATAGCTGAGTAATACTCCATTGTGTAAAAATACCACATCTTTTTTACCCATTCTTAATTTGAGTTGTTTCCAAGATTTAGCTATGACAAATTGTACTGCTTTAATCATGGGTGCACATATTCACTGTGATATGATTTCAGTTCCTCTGCAAAAATACCTAGGAGAGGAACAGCCGGCTTGAATGGGACCTCCAATCCTAGATATTTGAGTAATCTTCATACTGTTTTCCATAATGGCTGTACCTGCCTACACTCCCACCAATAGTGGAGAAGGGTTCACTTTTCCCCACAGCCTCTCTAGTGTTTGTTATTGGTTGACTTCTTAGTGATGGTCATTCCTTCTGGTGTAAGATGGAATCTCAGTGTTGTTTTGCTTTGCATTTCTTGAATGACCAATGATGCAGTGCATTTTTTCATATATTTATTTGCCATTTGCACCTCTTCATTTGTGAAGTACATACCCATCACTCGTCATTACAAGTTTGAGCCCAGGCTTGGCTTGGGTCTCTGAGTTTTAGGGGCTTGATTAAGAGTTACCTGGCAACAGCACAAATCCAAGTTCCTTGCTTCTCCATAGCTTGTCCTTCTTTTACCCATAGGCAAGACTCTCTGGGAGTTGTTCATTGATGGAGGATCCTGCAGAGAACCAGACCCATGCTGACAGCTACTATTCTCTCAAATACAGCCAAGGGTGGATTGGACAACAGTGTTGGCTGTGTCACCTACCCTGTGGCTCACTGCAAGCTATTCATAGAAGCAGGAATGGAGTGCCAGGAGGGACAGCCTTTCTCAGAGCACTGGGAACATCACCAGAAACACTGTTTGACCTCATCTCTGACTCAGATGCTTCTTCTCCGGGCTGCAATCCAATGGTGCCAAGAGGGCAGTGAAAAAAGGACGAGAATGAAGGAAAACTTAACCTTTCAAAAGTAAACTTCTACTTAAATGAAAGCTAATTAAGTAACTGAGTTTGGACAAAGATTTAGGCTTTTCCATAACAATAGCAGCATGATTGCCCCATGTGACCAGCACTGGCACCTCAAAGCCAAATCCTGTTCTGGTGGAATCCACCAGCTTCTCTGGGTGTCTCTGGGGAGCAGGCTTGGTGTTAGTCACATCCCCACTGTGGTGGATCTTTAGGGCTTCACCCGGGTGACAGCAAAGCAGCCACATGGGGGTTCAAGAGAAATCTAAACTGGTTTTCATTTTCTTTGAGATCTTAAAAACTAATAAGGAGCCAATTTTTATAGTACATACTATTTCCACTAGTTATAGAAGCACCGCATGATTAGAATAGAAATGTGGAAAATTTAATAAGGCATTAATGGAAAAAGCTACCAAGCATCTGACTGTCCAGAAATAATGATTATAAAAAAGTTAATGGACTTTCATCCAGATGTGGAAATTTGTATTCTTCCTCATTATATAGACAATATGTTTGTATGTATGCACATGTTGTAAATACTGCTTATTATAAAATCTTATATAAGTTACCCATTTAAATTAAGTTATTAAACATTTTAAAACATCATCTTTAATATTTTGCCCTCCATAAAAGCTGAGGGCAAAGCACTTGTTTAACAAATGCCTAACACTGGTTTTCATCCATAGGCCACAAAAAGACAAAGAAACACATTAACTTTTCTGTCCATTGTTTTCTTCTATGATGACCATAATGGTAATTACGACACAACGTAGCAAGGGCCCGCAGGGTGGTGTCACACTGTATGCTAAGTGCTTTGCACAGATATGCTAATGCACCAGCTGCAATGAAGCTTAATTTGCATGCAGAGAAAATGGGCAGAGCTGCCAATGACTTCACTGGTGTCTCAGCTAGAAAGAGGTGAGCCTGAGATTTAATAATAGGCTCATTTGGCCGAACTCGCATCTCTCTATTTCATTTTTATTTACATTGAACTCATGGTTCCCTAAGGCATAGTGTTACACACGTGTAATTCTAGCACTCAGGCAAATTGATTCAGGAGGATTACAAATTTGGGCTCAGCCTGGGTGATTTAAGATTACAGCAGCACCCTGGCTGAAAGATTAAAAAAAAAAAAAAAAAAAAAAAACTGACAAGAAAGGCTGGGGATTTGACTCACTGAAAATCCTAGGTTCATTTCCTAGTTCCACCATGCAAAAAGGAGAAGGAGACCAACAGAGACAGAGACAGAGACAGAGACAAAGAATGAGAAGAGAATTTTTAATTTGTATCATATAATAATTGTCCTATATCAGTTCTTTGCGGAGCTACCATGCATTTAACAAAGAATCATTGGATTTCAATACTATGCTGGATCCTGTGTTAGTTACTGGGAAATTGAAAAGTTAAAGGCATTGCAGTTCCAATTCACCCACTGAATTACTGAAAAACAATTTATTTGAGCACCCATTGTAAGAAAAACCAGATTCTAGACATGTATTTGGTTACTTGTCTAGTTACTGAGACAAAATATCCACCACCCAATAAATGAGGAAAGGCTTGCTGGGCTCACAGTTTGCAGAGGATTGAATCTGCGGTCAGCTGGCGCCATGGCAGGGTGACATGTCTGAGGGCTGTTGCAGAGGAGAAACTGTCCATGGAATGGCACAACAAGCAGAAGGCGGGGCACGGCAGGCAAATGTGAGAGGAAATAAGCCTTTCTTCCTTTAAGGTCTGGGTGTCGGATACTTTGTCTCATCAAGGAGACAAGTAACTAACTCAGATGTGATGCTTGACCCACCAGGGTGGGGAAGGTTTGGTTTCTGACTGACCTAGCAAGTGGCTGGACCGAGAGGACCCTGACTTCCACAGTGGAGGCGCTCACTGATGACGTAACTCTTAGACGACATTGCTGGAAGCTGAAGGCAACAAGCTGTGTGGCCTACTCATGGAAGCATAACCTTGCGGAATGAAATCCCCTGGTTCTTTCTTCTCATGCTCTGGCTCTTTCAGTTCTCTTCACTGATTTCTTTTGTGGCTGCCATACGATGAACAGCTTTCCTCCTCTGCACTCTGCTGCATTATGTCTGCCTTCCGTAGGCTAAGGCAGTGGAATCTTCTGACCATAGAAATGAACCTTTTCTCCCTAGGTACCAAAATTAACCTTCTCTCTTTTAGGATAATTTTCCCAGATATTTTGGCACTTCAACAAAAAGATGACTTAAACACACCAATTTAAAAACAAGTTTGGGTGGTCAACGTCCTTAAGGAATGCAAGATAGGATTAATTATTATTACTGAATTTGTAGAGGAACAGAAGAGGCTTTGTTATTCATACGACACCAAAGTTCCCAAACATCTATACAATGCCTCACTTCCCCTCAGTTTCCTCTCCTATAATAGTAACTCTGTTCACCCTAATCTCCTGGTTTCAAAGAAACACTGAAGTCACAAGTCATCTTGTTTATATTTGTCTACTGCTTGCTCCCTTGTGCTGTCCAGTGCCAGCTTAAGAGGCTGCTCTTGGCCACAGGCTTCTTCTACTCTGGAAACACTAAATATCACCATTATTTATTTTCAAGAACGTACGCTTTTTTCAACAAACAAAGCTGGTTTCCTATGATAAATTATTGATTATATTTGTCAACCTTTTTCCATGTGCAAGTCCTTCAGCAAATAGCTCCACACTGGACTATCTAAGCCCTAAGGTATTTTGTTTCTGACGTTACTTTAATATCTCAATAACTGCCACAGTTCGTGTCTTATCTTGAGTTGAAACTGAGCAGACCGAAGACTGCTTGTTAATGTGACTGCTGGCTGCAACCTGGAAGACAGAGAGAACATAAGATGCCCTGGACGATGTATAATACAATCCTTTCCAGCAGCACTGAGGACTCCACGTTAGGTCCCAATCTCTGACAGAAGGCTGTAAAATAGGACCCCAAGAATTGTCTTCGTGGATAGGCAGATGCATCACACCACTGCATTGAAAAGAAATAAAGCAGATATTAATTAAGCAATGAAGTGGTGGATAAAACTAGGGCTTAACTCCACTCGTTTTCAGGGAAAACACAGCAGAGTATGGAAATGTAAGAAAAATGGTAAGAACTCTCAAGACTGTCCCTTTGCCCCAAGTCTTCCTCTCCCTGAACCTGTGTGAACTGAGCTTCATCCCTAGTCCCTTAAATTGCCTTAAAATCTTGCCATGTTTCCTGGGCTTTCTGTCTTGTTCTTCCTCTCTCCCAAATGAAATACTTTTGTTATTTTAAGTTTGTTTAGAAAACTTGAAATAGCATCTTTAGCAGTTTTAGAATCATGAAAGAAATAAAATTTCATTATGAAAAGTTAAAATACATAAAACTATAGCTATACAGAAAAACAAGATCATCATAAAGAGATGAGCACTATTAACATTTGTATACATCAATTCAAGTCCAATTATATATGCATGTGTCTAAGTACCCACATGCTATTTTTTACCTTAAACAACTTTTCATGTTAATAATATGTGTGCACATTGTCATTTTTATTGTTTAGTTTAAAATTCCTAACAGGTCTGAGAATATATGATCACAGAGTAATGATGTAGCTTTCCCAGATTTCCTTATTGAATTAGTATGGTTTAATCCTGCTATGGTTTACATCTAGCTGTTCTTTCAAAGTTTCCTGTGCTCATAGCAGGACTTTATACTCCTGACTGGGTAAGGGAGGCATAGTGTTTATAGTAGATTAGACCACAGAGGAGGTTGTAGCTAAACATGATTTGGGCAGACAAAGCCAGTAAGTCAGTATGAGTGTGGTCTGTAGTGGTTTGTCTCTCTCCCACCTTTCTAAAGCACTCTTTTTTTTTCTTACCTGCATGCATTAAGGGATTAATTTGTTAAAACCTTAGGGTTTTTTTTCAGTTTTTTAAAAACAGTATGCCATGCACTGCCTTCATTCTTCTATAACTGCTAATGTTATCTTATTCACAATGCATTATAGGTGATGAGCTCCTCATCTCCTTATCTTTTGAAAGTTCTCTTTGTCTTTGACAAAGGACCATTTAATGTTTGCAAGTTTATCAGACAAAGAATTGATGTAGCATTTGAGATATGCAAAGAATCTTTTTTAAAAAAAAAAAACAACTTTGGTAATATGTTGGCTATATTCCTTCAAATATTCTTCCTTTCCATTTCTCCTTCTTCTTCCTTTGAAAACCAACTGTAAGTATTCTGGGGCTTTTGTAACATCCCAAAGTCTCTGCTCATTTGCATTAATTTTTGTCCATTCTAGATTTTTGTTTCTCAGAGTATATGATCATAGTTGGCATGTCTCTAATACAAATAATGCTGAGTCCTTCTAGGATATTCTTCATTTTACTTATTGTACTTCTCAATTCAAGACTTGGGAGCCTATAGAGTGAGCTATATCTCTGCTTCCAATTTCCTCCACCATGCTTCTTGTTTTTGTTTTTGAGACAGTATTTCATAAATCACATATTGCCCAGTTTGGACTGAAAGTTTGAGTCCCCCCCACCACAATCTCCCAGAGTTCTGGGTGTGCAGGCATTTATTAATACAACAAGCTAGTTAGCTAATTTTATACTGCTCAGTCTATGCTTTTGTTATTGAATTATTCTAAGAATTTGCTTTAATTCATTAGACACAATTTCATTTCTTCCATGAGTACTTCTAGAATAGCTCATTTAAACTTGGTCTACTTATTGTAATGCCTATGTGAGTAATATGTCACCTCTGGACCCACTTCTCAGGTTCTTCCCCTGCGCTCAGCTACCCAGCCACCAGAAAGTGAACAGCTTTCTTCATCTATGTGATTCTGCCACAGTATTTTTACACTGGTTCCACCAGCCATGGACTGAAACCTCCTCGACCATGAGCTAAAGATAAACCATTTAATGGTTTCAATTGTGTGTACCAGTCATTTTGTTCCAGCAATGAAAGTGGGCTAACGTATCCCTCATCTAATACAACTAGCTTTTACTAATCTTGAATTAACTCAATTCATCTGGAAATCATGAGCCACTTACACACTACTGGCAATGTTTCCCGATTTGGATACTGGTTATAAAATCATATTCAGTTTATAAAAATTCATTGATCTGTGTATGTAAATATTTTATATATAGATTGTCTTTGACAACATACTCTACTTCTAGAGAAAATATAATTTCTTATATATTTTTAAATCTGGCAAAAGCTTTGAATTACTTAGAATGATATTCAATCTGTGGATATTTAATTTTAATACCATGACATTTTGGAATGACACCAACTTTAACTAACACAAGTACTATTAATATAAAATAGTAATAGAAAGGGGAAAAGAAGATCTGGGAAGATAGCTCAGCGGCATAAGCATCTGCCCAGCAAATGCAAGGTCCAGAGTTTGATCCCAGGCTCCAAAAAAAAAAAAAATAAAAGAGAAAAATGAGGAGAGAAGATGAGCCCATTAAATTATTTAGCAAAATAAGAAAAGGGAAATAAATTTGAATATACCATATTCTTCATGTCTTCAATGATCTCTCATTGCTTAACTTGTGTTCACTTGATACTCATCCACCACTTAAATGGGTCATAGGGTTTTTGGCCACATAGAGCAACACAAACGTCAAGCCATATAGAAACTTGGTCCTTGATAATTCTCTTCACATACAATGAAGATTTACAAACCCTAACTACTTTACATAGTAGCTCGAGGACCTTCTCCACGTGCTAGTATCAGATTTTCTAACATACTGGATATTCCCAAGAATCTGGAATTGAACAGACCCCAGAAATAAGACAAGAGATGTGACAGACAGAATAATTCCCTACCCAGTAGTGACAGAGACTTATCCAATAAACACTTACTGTGTCTTTTGCAATTCAGCTAGCAGAGTTTATTAGAGGCCTAATAGAGCATCCTGTATTGCAATTGAAATTCTAGTTAACCTAATGTTGACTCAATCCAAATGGTTAGCATTATCATCTATGCTAGAATCCAGTGTTAGTTAGACTCAACTGCAAAATTCCACAATGCTGACAGGCAGCACACCAAGTTCTCAAATCTTGCCAAGAAAAATCAAAAGAAAGAACCTGAGGAATATACTTTCTTGGGGAATGCAAGATGAATATATAGATCTTTCACTTAGGGGGAATTTTTTTCCAAAATGCTGCAAATCTCAAGACTCTCAGAGTGGTAGATGGTGGAACTAATTTTGTTTTTTGTTCATTTCTTTGTTTGTGTTTTGTTTTGTTTTGTCTTGTTTTGTTGATTTCCGTCTTGCTTCCAGTGAAAAATGTGTCTCAAAAGCATAGATGCTATCCAGGCTATTTCTAGCTCCTACCTTCTAGCAATGATTTCATTCTTGTTGTGTAAAAGTATGAGGTCCTGTGAGACAGTGAGATCTCCGCAGACCACTCATCTATGAAATGAGAAAGTACAAAACAGTGCTGCTCTTAACAGGCAAAAGTAAACTTCCACTACTTTCTGCCTATAAGAACAGAGGTAGAATAGCTCCAGCATTAACCAAAAGACACATACCAGGTGCAAGGGACTTTTGGATCATATTGTTTTCATTAATGTTTTAACAGATACCTGATAGCCTTCCTCTTTGTGGAAGGGTATTCACTTTTTACACTTGCTGAACTCAGGCACAATCGTGTAACTTGCTTTGACCTTGAAGTATAAGCAAACATTACATTTGTTGCTTTTAATTAGAAGCTACAAGATTCTGGCTATGGCTTCCTTGTTCTGTCTTCACCAATTCTGTGCTTAGCAATAGACAAGTGAGGGCATTTAATAAGCCTGGATTCCCTACAGTGGTAATTGTTTACAAATGAGAGAGGGCAGAGAACAATTAGGAAGAATGCATTTCTGCAGAAACAGAAAAGAAAACTACTTCTTTGACTAAAGAACACTGACTGTATGTATGTGTACCATGGTTCAGAGGTGCTTGAAGATTTACATGCCAGTAATACTCTAATATTCCCAGATTTTTTTAGTTTCATTTGTAAGATCCTAACTCGCTCTTAATCAATAACTGTCACATAAGAAAGTAGATATGAACAAAAATTTAAGGTTTCTTGATATTCAGTGATATTCAATCATATGTCCAAATCATACATAACTATGTCTGTTAATCTGAGCAGATTTGACAGTAAAAATGAGTAATATATCAGACACTGTTGATCAGCTGTTCTGACACTGAAAATCTGCAACATATGTATGTTGTTCTGTTTCTGTCTTTGTTTCCAGTTTTTGTTCTTGCTTTTGATTTTACTCTGCAAACTAAAATAAAATTAAATTTTAAAATAAGAAACTAGGCATGGCTCTTTCATCAGTTTTGTATTGTAACAGTAACATTCTTCGGATCAGTCTCAGAATTTTTTTTGTGTGTGTGTGTGATCTTATGATCTTAAACATGGGATAGATGAGCTGGAAGAGTCACATAGCGTGGTCGCAGTAGTTACTGAGATCAGTCTACACCATAACATGTGTGAGCTTCTTATTTTGATATTAGCCAATGCCATTAGAAGTAACTGTCCCATCATGTCATGCTATAATTTATTTTCTAAAGTACGTCTCCTCACATGGAAGACTTCAGCTAGCCTACCAAAAGCTTGCAAAAACTTTTCAGTGGCCACAGGAATGGCCTACTTAACTTTTTCCACAGTTTCTCAGTTTATTAGCATATGGAAAGAACCTCCATTTTGTATTGTTGTCAGCATTCAGTCTTCTGCATTATCTCTGAGTGGTATTCTGTAGTTTCAGGTAAATAAACTGTAAAATCTAAATAAGAAAATTCATCAGAAAGATGTAGTGTCCTTTTTCTGTTTGTTTGCTTTGTTGTTTCTATTTTTAAATTTTTATTATTTTTAATAAGAAATAACAATGAAAAAAAAAAAGAAATAACAATGAGACAATTTCACAACTTGTTAGTGGGACAGCCACAATAAATAATACAATGCATACTGTTGTCTTCATAGTAGTTGTTCAGAGTACAAGATGCAGACATAATAACTTTTCTAAATACTATTAGCACAAATATTTCTTTTCATTGAACTAAGGGAAATTAGTTGTATGTTCCATACTATTCCATAATAGTAGTGTGTTATCAGCAGAAGTGGATCTCTACATGCTGAAAACTAAAACTTCACCCAGGTCTATCATCATGCACTAAAGCAAAGTAAAAATGGATTAAAGTTCTAAATGTTAAAACAGAAACATTAACTCTCCTGAAGGGAAAGTAGGAAGAAATCCTGAAGACTTTGGGGTAGGCAGACAGTTCATGAACAAAAATCAAAATGTACCCGTAATAGTTGAAAGAATCAGCAAACTCCTCTTGTTGAGTTTTTGTACATCAGAAGAAATGACTAACAGAGTGAACAGAGAACCCACAAATTTAAAAAAAAAATTACTATGTACTCAGACAAAGATGGTAATGTCTTATGAGGGAAAAAAGAACAAACAGGACAGCCAGGAGGGTACCCACTGGAGCTACAGCACAGTGCCCTATGGCTCTCCTAGTGTGAGCAGCTGTCTATTACTTCGCCAATGTGTTAAACAGTGAAAAGGAGAAGAATCCATTGGCTTTGTTTTGATCATAAGCTTGCCCCTTGAAAAGAAAAGGTATAGGTTGTTGATGGGTAATTGCACCATACTATACATTAATGGAAGAAGGCAGCTTTGCAGAAGGAATCATTGCTCCTCCTGAGGATGAAGAGTGGGTATTAGCCAAAATGGCAGTTTTCATAATATGAACACACACAATCTAGAACATAAAATATATAATATATAACATATAATATATTATATATAATGTTTATGTTATGCTAATAATAGCTATCACTAGGTGGTAGGATTTCTAGTTCCTTTGTATCTTTTTACACTTTTTATTTGGTTATTGCTTTAGTATCAAGAACTCAGGACCTCACACTTGCCAGTCAGACACTGTACCACTGAGCTACTTCACTGGCCATATGCCTTTTAAATTATGCACATTTTTTATTCAAAACATGTGTTACTAAAAGTAAAGCACTGTAAGAACAAGTGAAATGGAAGCAAATTGCAAAGTAGCTCTAGAACAGCAATAAGCTGATGATGTATCAGCTGTGCCTATTTGTCTCATCTTCCTTTCTTTTATTTTTGTCTCACTTAAAAGTGTCATTGGAAAAGGAAAATAAATTTCACTAAAAATAAGCTTAACTACTTATATGAAGTGCTAATTTGCATGTCAAATATTTTGCTAAAGACTTCATTTAGGTGCTATAATTATTTCCATTTTATAGATAAAATAAGTGAAATCACGAGATATCAAGTAACTTCATTCAGATCCTCTGAACAAACAACTGAAAAGAAATTGAAGCATATGTTTTCCTGTAGGATCCTTAGCTCTCTTTGAGAGCAGAAATATGTCTGTACCTCAGAACCCACAATCCTTCATGAGCTCATTCAACTAATGAGTTTTTTAAAAAAATAACAGGAGTCTTAAGCAACTATTATTTTTAGGTTCATACTTAAAACCTTTAGTGAGTATTCACTCACCCTGTGCCAACACCTCTGTTTTGAATTTGAACTAGTATGTCCCCGCAAAGCCTTATGTGTTCAGAGACAGGGCTTCTAGAAGCAGACTGGTCATAGGGGACAGTTGAATGTGCTGTTAGGAGGTGCGGCCTTGGTCAGAGAAGTGGTTTCCCTGGAGCATGGCCTGGGTGTATTCTTGTCTCCAGCAATTCTCTCTTTCTCTGTTTCTTCCCTGGTATGGGTTAAGGAGCTTTACTCTTCCAGGCCCTTCATTGATGCCACTTTTGTCCTGGAGTCATCTACATATGGACTAAGCCTTCAGATACTATAAGGAACATAAACATCTCCTCCGCATTGCATTGTTAGGTATTTTGTCCCAGCAAGGGGAAAGAAGACAAATGCAATGTCTTGGGTTTATGTGCTTGAACCAGTGAGTCTTCACTGTGTGCTATAATCTCTAAGTTCTGTTATCTTGATATTACACATACAGTCTCCTTAGATCAATTAATAGAAAAAAAATTTACCTTGATCACCCTATCAGTTATTTTAATGTTGTATTTTTTTTAATTTCAGAAGCAGGGAAGCAAACATCAAAGTGCCATGCTTTTATAACTTCCACTAGAGGCATTGATTTAATTCATATGCTTCTAACTTGTCTCATCTGATAACTCAAGACTTTCCTAAATAAAGGAAGTGTACCTTGTAAGGAATAGGTATAAAAGATATGGAAAGTTTTCTGCAGATGACTTTGTGTGAGATGTTTTAGCATCCATGCCTTCACATGGCTCAGAAGGCAATGTCAATCATACCCACAATGCCACAGCTCCAGACATGACTTTACTGGAATTTTGCTGTATCCATACCAACTTATAAAGATGAACTCTAAGTCTAATTCCCTTTACTCAGATTATTTTTCAAACAACTCACTATTTTTCTACATTTCATAAGACTCATTCCACTTAGAGTGGAATAAGAATTTCAATCAAGTTATAAATTGATATTTCCATCCATATTGTGGTGTTGCAGTTACCTTTGATGTTGAGCTGCCTCTTTGGTTATAATATATAAACAAGGCAACAGTGATGACAGCTTGACACCAAGAAAGAAGTGATAGTATCTCAGTAAAGTAGATGTCATTACCTTTAAGCTAAAATGTATCTTGGGCTTAGTTTAGCACAGTACTGTTGTTTTCAGAATGAATTTTTTCTTAAATAAATAAATAAATATTTATTTATTTATTTATTTTAAATTTAACAATGGTTATATTGCGTATTTTCATCATTGACTCAGTTTAGATTAATAGATAGAGGTATATAAGATTGATCAAACAAGCCGGGCGTGGTGGCTCACGCCTGTAATCCCAGCACTCGGGAGGCTGAGGCAGGAGGATCAGTGCGAGTTCGAGACCAGCCTGGGCTACAAAAGTGAGCTCAAGGCCAGGCTGAACTGCATAGCGAGACCTTGTCTCAAAAAGACAATAAAAAAAAAAAAAAACTAAGATTGATCAAACAATTAAACATTAACACTTTCAATAAACATTACTTTTATTTTTTTTTAACAGTTGACACACTGCATATTGTCCTCACAATAGTTATACAGAGCACAGAGTGTGGGCATGACACACCTTCCAGTTGATATTGGTAAAGAAAGAAAACAAATTTAGAGTTCTTATATTAGGGAGACTATAAGATATTTACACATGTAATGACATTTTATGCCTTGGCCAAACTAACAAATAGCATCTACTTGCTAAATGCCAGGCACCCTGGGAGATTCTGGCCTTGAGCATCATCGTCCTTCCTGAAGCAGCAGCTCCAGGAGATCCTCCCAGAATTACTTCCCAGGCCAGAGAGAAATGCAAGAAAATAGGGAAGAGTCAGAGCCAGGGAGAATCAGTTATGAATCTGTTACAATAAAGTAGGGCCAATTATGATGGCCTACATCAATGTAGTAGTGGTAACAGGAACTGGAAGAGATAGAAGCAGGAACTATATAAGAGGAAGATTCCAACACATTGGATAATTTGTTGTTGCAATTGTTGTAGGAATGTGAGTTAAAACATGAAATATGTCAAGGATGAATGTCAAGGTTTATTTGTCTGTCTCATGTGAAGTTGGGCCTATCCTTGTTCATCCTGGGCATGATGAAGTCAAGAGGAAATGCCTACATAGTATTAGGTCACACTAAGAAGAAAAATCATGTTGGAAAAACACATTTGTGAACAATCTACATGTGATAGAAGAGACAGAACCACCCAATCGGAGCTTGTGGGATGATAGTGAGGAAAGCTAAGGAGAGTCCCATGCCTATGATACATAAGTACTTGACATATACTGTTAGTTAATATGTGCATGAGATAATTAACTAATAAAAATAGAGATAAATCTCTGTTTAATGAACAAAGAGATATGCAACCTAGTAAAGATCATTCTCAGTGTCACAGTAAAAGCACCATAGTATTAGATTTAATATCTCCTATAATAATTAGTTAAATTTAAAATAAAGCAGGCTAGGCATGGGAGAGGTTACTCATATTTTAGTCATGATACAATTGATGCTAAGCAGTGTGATTTTTTTTCCAGGGTCACAAGAATATAATTCATAATGCTAGATTTAAATCACTTTTCCTTCACATTGAATGAGGAATTATTGAAACACAGGTTTTATTGATTGCTCTGGAATTCAGAAATCAGAAGGAAGGTGAGGATCAGAGAAGGGAGAATTTATTCCTTGGAGTGCCAGGCAAAATAACAAGTTTGAAGGCAGCTCTGCAAATTGAAACCATGTGAAGGAAATGGAGTACTGTAGCACAGTGGTCCTTTCTGTCTTCCTCAAAGCCAGAAGGGATCTTCCCATGACCACCCTATAGTACTCCCAGAATGCACTCTTTTCCTGCTAGGTTTACAGAGCCCTGGCTCTATCTCCCGTCAGTACCAACTCAGCAAGATTTGCATTAGTAGTCTATTCCCCAAATGCATGACCTAAAATTCCCTTAAGGTATTCAGATTGTTGAATGAAATTTTGTTTGTAATTTAAAATGCATAACAAATTGAGTTCCCTTTGCCCTTTTAAATCAGAAAGACTTCCTAGGGCAGTTGGATTTCTCTGAGTTGCATTAATGACTGTTTTAACATGTTGGAAAGGCAAATGCTCTTTACACAAGTAATTTCTTTGGTTTTCATCCATCCACCAGCAGCTTGCTCCTACATATTGCTTGTCTGTGTGTGTCTCTCTCCTCTTACGTGAAAAATGTGGGATTAGTTAGAGGGAAGGAGAACTGTATTTCTTAGTGTAATCAATCAAGGTGCCCAGGGACTTCTACAGGGTTAGGTTACTTGATATTCAGAGCATATTTTTCATTTGGTCCGAGTGGACATTCCATTCTCATGGAGAGCAGGAGGGACAGATGTTTCCCTCACAGTGTCTGTCAGTGTGAAGTCACTTAGTTTTAGACAACAGCATAAAATTGCTTTTCAAGAATCCTGAGGGAGGAAATTTGAAATGAAGTATCAACGAAGTAAAGCCAATTTCATAATAAAGGTTGCCCAAGGAAGAGACCCTTAAAATAGAATACAGTCCTTAGCACCACTTTAGTAGCCCTGGCTGAGAGAGAAAGGGCTCATATTTGGGGAACTCCATTTCATCTTTCAAACCAAATATTGTGAGATATTAACACAAAACTGCTAATCTGGGGATTCATTTTAACCACATTTATCATCCCTTTTATCTCAATCTTGGTACAACAGCCAGGTCTCCAATCTGCTATTTCATTCCCTTGGTTGACTTCCTCAGGGGAAGAGGAATTTTCTTATGCAAACGATCCAGGCAGTTATCTTAATTAATGTCACATGCATAAATTAATATAGGCTATTATGAGTTTTCTGATGATCCCTATGATTTGCTTCCTATCAACAAGTTGTGAACCTAACAGACACACGGAAAACTAACTCAGTTTCTTAACCAGAAAATCAGTAAGTCCCAAATGGACCTTGGTCCTTCATCAAAGAATAGCAGAATCCTTTGTTTCTAATTATATTTTTTCTCATGTCTGGGACAAAATATCCAAAACCCACAATTTAAAAGAGAAGTTTATGCTGGTTCAATGTTACTTTTCCTGGTTGGTTGTCTCCAAGGCTGAAAGTGGGTGGCAGAGAAAAATCTGTATTCATCCCATGGTAGCCAAGAGCAGAGCACAAGGAGAGACAGCAGGGAGGGAGGTGAGCCCCTCCCATCAGACCCATAATGAACTACCTCTACGACCAGGCCCTATCTTTTTTTTTAATTTTAATATTTTTATTGTATAAATTTAACAATGGCTATATTATATATTTTCATCATCAGATCAGTTTAGATTAATACATATAGTTATATAAGATTGATCAAACAATTAAACATTCACACATTCAATCAACATTACTTTTTTTTTTCTTTTCCCCTTTCTTATTTTAAAAATTGACACATTGCATATTGTCCTCACAATAGTTTTACAGAGCACAGTGTGTGGGCATGACCCACCATCCTATTGATGTTGCTAAGAAGAAAAAAAAAAAAAGAAAAGGAAAGGAAAGAAAAAAGAAGACGAAGAAGAAGAAAGGGAAAGAAAATTCTTCTCTTTGGACTAAGAGGAAGCAGATGCATACACAGTCAAATGTTCTGCAATTGTAGTGGGCCACCAATGAAGCTTGTAATATTGGAGGCTATTGATCTAATCCTCCTAAAGTTCATTTCACCAATCTAGCTCTGTGTTTCATGCATTGTAATTAAGCTTTTTTGACAGAACAGTCAGCTTTGGACTCATGAATGCACTCATGAGCACAGCACCCCAAGATCCAATCACCTTTCACACACAGAATTTTGGGGGACTTTTGAGAATTAAATCATCTTGAATAGCAACAAAATTCCTCTGAAAGTCATGGTTTGAGTCCTTTTCCTACTTGGTAGAAAGTTACTCATTTTGACTAATTCTAAATTTATTTTATGAAAAAGGATAATAGTATCAGCTCCTCAGTTTTCATATGATTAGGGAGAAGCTATCTGAACTATTGTTACTGTAAATGCTATTAATAACTTAGTTGTAACAGTACTTAATATAGCAAGGAGTTGATGATGTACTGTTGTTATTACTACAGCAATGATTACCGTTATGCTTTTAGTATTGCTACTGTTGCTGTCACTGCTGCAGCTACTACTAACTACTACTGTTAGTATGACCATCTACCTTATAGGATATCTGTGCAAGGAATCAGATGTTCAGTTCACATCTAAGCACATTATATACTCATGATAACTGACCTTCCTCCAAGTGATTGGCTCAGATTGAAGAGGTTAGAGGAAGGTGGTCACCTTTATATGATAGCATTTGTAGTGAATTTAGGACTAGCCTAGACTTCAAGGTGAGACCAAACAAATAAAACAAAAGTCAATTGATTGCAGAAGTGAGGCATATATTGGACATGTGGATAGATTCTGGCACCTTTTCCTTTTCCTGTACATAGTGGCAAGCTCATTCGTGTAGAAGGTGGAAGAAACTCATAGTGATGAGTTCAGTTTTCTTCAATCTAGGAGTATTGGGAATATGAAGAAGAGAATATTTGAGGATAGCTGGTAACACTCCTTACCAAGAGCCATGCCATTTTTGATTCAAATAAAACATTTTTTTTTTTTTTTGGAACAAGGCTTCATATGTAGTTCAGGGTGCCTTTGGCTCTCTGTGTGACCCAGTTTAGCCTTGAACTCATGGTGATCCTCCTGCTTCAGCCTTCTTACTGGTGGAACTGATGACATGTGCTACCACAGAGGGCATATATTTCTAAAACTTGTAAGAAAAAAAAGAAAAGGAATATTTATGTGATCTTAAGTACATTTTTTTCAGATTTTCTTTTAAATATAGAAGACATTCATGGAAGTTTCCTTTGAAATTAGACATACTGTGTCAAGGGAAGGAAGAGCCTTCAGCCGAAAGCATACTGAAGGATATGGAACTCCTATATGCATTGTTTTGTTCATATTAAAAGAAATCTCTCAAAGTATCTTTTCTTTCATTTAATATCTATATATGGGAATGAATTTCTTTTCTACACTATTAATTTTTCCTCTGTAGCCTCCACTATAGTTGAAAATATAAACATCACTTCTCTGCAAATAACGTTACAAATCCACATTTGTAGGTGAACAGTGTGTTGTGAATTTCAAACCAGAAGACTCTGACCCTACTGAGTCCACACAGTAAGAAGGCTCAAAACAAGGTGAACCAGGATATAACCTCAGCTCAAGACTGAGGCATTGAGGTTCCTTGGAGATTCACAGGAACAGGTGCATACTGAAAGGCAGAAAAAGCTGTCATCTGGTGTACACAAGGCCACAAGCAATGACAGTAGCAAAAGACATCTACTTACACAGAACTGAGGTTGTCCAGTGAAGGCCAACTTCTTCCCTCTTCACCCTTCCTTCCACCCAGGATAAGTCAGGTCGTTCCCTTCTAGTTTTCTGGGCTGTAGATGTCATTTGTGTATTTCCCTATATGTACATAAGTATGACTAAGTGCATCTATAAGTATATCTATAATTTAAGCACAGTAAGAGATTAACAACAGTAATTAATAATAAAATTGAATATTTGTCGCAAGGCACAACAAGGAAATCACATGAATGTGATCTCTCTCAAAATATTTAATAGTCCTTTGTGCACCTACATTCTGGTGATGTGAAATAATAATGAAAGTTCTCACCTTTAAACTTCTCTTTGGCAAATCCTAGTGGCCAGTATCACGATTTTTGTAGCTGAGATTCGTTATTAAGTACAATAAGACTCACCTCAGCATAAGCATGGCAAGTCCATCTGCAACAAGATAGCCTCTATGTGGCTAAGACCATGTGACACATACGAAATGGATATTCTGGACAAAGGAATGGCTGCCATTTTTGGTGAAACAGAGCAGGGTGATGAAAACTTTATCACACAACTTAGAGTTGTAGGCCTATTAAAGCTTACAAATTTGTTTCTGGAATTCTTCCATTTGTTACTTCTTGGTCATGGTTGACCAGAGGTAATTGAACCTGCATACATGGCATTCCAAAGGGAGATAACTCCAAAATAATTAGTTATGATTCGATTACTACAATTCATTTATCAACACTTATGATTATAATGCTAACCAGTGCTTTGTAAAAGAGAAAAGAGCAATTATTGCCTAAACTTTTTGTTTTGTACCAAAGATGGCATTTAAAATATTGCCCTTTGGAATGCACAGATACAAATCAGGAAAATGCTACAAAATGACAGGCATGAGGGAGCTGGTATTTGGACTTCAAAATGGCCTTTTCTACAACTCCATTCCACATTTAGCATTTGGCTGGAGTTGGCTTATTTCACAATCAATCATGTACTTGGCTGAAATAACCTAGATTTGGTCTACCGTGTTTCATATAAGCATGTTCTCAATCATCAACTAATCTTAAATTATTTGGGGGAGCGGATGTATAAGGATTGGCTCTGTGCATTTTGATTTGTATTTTTCATGGGTCATCTTTTCTTATTTGAAAATTAATATCAATTCACTGCAGGAAATCTATAATACCAAAATTTCCCAGAAGTAATTGACTCACCCATAACTCACTTAGAGGAAGTCATTAGATACATAGATGTCTGTTTTTATAGCTTTATGTGTTTCAAAAGAAAATAACTTGAGACTATTTCCTTTTTATTTAGTAAAATGCTACAAATTTTTTCTCATAAATATATTCTTGGCCCAGGAATAACAGCACAACACTTGTCTGGAAAACCTAAGGTCCTGAGTTTCATTACCAGTAACAACAACAAAGCATTATCCAAGAATATGCTTTTAAATGTTTACATAGATTAAAAATGACTTTACTAAGACCAGCACCAAGGTGGTGTAGTCTTGAGCAGCAAGGAGTCTCTCTGAGAGCTGCCGTTCAGACACAATGATAGCAATGTGAGGAGCATAAGAAGAGGGGCAATAGCACTCTAGATACAGGAAAGATCTAAAGTGTGAACTGAAGGCCACAGAGAGAGTAAACAGAGAAACTCTAATGAAGAAAAAAGAGGTAGTTGGTAGTGCCTTCTCCCTGAGATGAGACTCATTGCACGAGAATAGCAGTTGAAACGTGCAAACCCATGGTGACTGCTAGTGACTTCAGAGACCTCTGCAGGGAGACACAACGGTGTGAGGAAACAGCGGACATGAAAACTATTCTACTTGGCATTGAGGGGTGAGGGCCTGAGCGCTCAGTCTTTCTATATGGAAAAGCAATTAACCCAGAGCTGTCTTGAAGAGGGCCAGCTACACTCAGAAATCAGAGTGGCTTCTGGCTCCATCTGATGGCTGCAGGCTGAATGAGTCTGATCTTGACCAGAAGGTGCAGGCTCACTGAGATCATCCTCTGCAATGCCAAAAGGAATAAATTAACAGAGACTGTGACTCTGTCTCCACACGTTGTCTACCAGTAGTGGGGGAGACAAACTGATGCAAAATGAGACTTCCAATTTGCCAAAGAGAAATTCAAGGCATATTGAGATGGGACATTCTAAAAGCCATCCAGCTGGATTCTTTGAAGTGATAGCAAAAAATTTTAAGAGGCTCTAGAAAAGAAGCCAAATCAGAACTAATTTCTCAGATAACTGAAGATATGGTATCCACAACAAAAATCATGTTTAGTGATTATAGAGCAGATACAGAGGAAAGAAAAATAAAGAAGTTTAAGAAAGTTATGGACTCCATGAGAGCTCAGCATAGGAAAGAGATGGAATCCATAAGGCAAAGTCAAGCAGATATTGGGGAGCATAAAAATTTCATCGAAGAAACCACAGAAGATTAAGCCAAGGTGAGAACAGGATCCCAGTTAAAGAAGATGGGCTTGTGGTTATTGATCATGATCATTAAAAAATAGCGAGAGACCAGTAGAAATACATCCAGTAGCTGCAAGGAGAGATAAAAAGAATAACTCAAGATTGATCTGAGTCAACAAAAAAAGCAGGGCATAACAATATATATATATATATATATATATATATATATATATATATATATATATTTCACTGTCACATTAGAAAATTTTCTATGAAGAGAAAAAGAATTAGTTATACAGTTAAGTGAGGCATACAGAACTTCAATTATTCACAAGGGAAAATATCTACAACATTATATACCATAGTTAAGATTTCAGAAATTCAACACAAGAAAAGACTCTTCAAATACTAAAAACTATTAGGAAAAAGAAACAAATCAAGTATAAAAGAAAAACCACCAGAATCACAGCTGATTTTTCAGCACAAACTTCAAGTAAAGAAGAGATTTGGGAGAAGTATTGCAAGTTCTAAAGAAAAACAACCATCAACAAAGATTGATGTACCCTGCAAAACTATCTTTTAAAACTGATGGAGAGGTAAGATACTTCTACATCAAAGAACATCTAAAGAAACTTATGACCACTTAACTAACACTAAAGAATATTTTGAAGGACATTCTATAAGTAAATAACAAGGACTACAAATCCATGCACCCCAACAGAAGGAATCTACAAGGCAAGGCAAACAACAGAGAGGGAAAGGGAGGGAGCTCCCAACAGGAAAATAACATGACGTGGTTAAATTCATGCATATCAGTTATAACTGTCAATGTTAATGGTCTCAATTCATGAATCAAAAGACATAGGCTGGTGGGATGGATCAAGAAGCAAGATCCAACATCATGCTATGCACAAGAAACGCATTTAATACAAACAAAAATTCATAGACTGAAACTAAAAGGACAGAAAACAACATTCCATGTGAGAGGAATTCAGATAAAAAGTAGGGATAACTACTCTATTTGCAGACAAAGTGAATTTCAAGCCAAAACTGATTAAGAGTGATAAAGAACATTACTATATCCTTGTAAAGGGAACAATCCCAGAGGATAGAGATAACAATCCTAAATATATGGGCAACAAACATCAGTGCACCCAACTATATAAAACAAATATAAGTGGTCATGAAAATCAAAGTAAGCACATATCAGTTGTATTAGGGAATCTCAATATCTAGCTGTCAGAATAAGAGATAAACTAGACAAAAATTCAACAATGTTATTATAAGTGAACTGACTTTTGACCAAATGGACTTAGTAGATGTGTCCCACATCATAACAGTAGAATATTCTAATAACATTATATATTATATTCAGATTTACATTGTATATGCTCCAAAATAGGCCACATATTGCTTCATTGAACATGCTTCAATAAATAGAAAGGAATTCAAATATTACCAAACATATCATCAGACAATAACACAATGAAATTGAAACTAAATTGCAAAAGAACCCACATAAACTTCATAAACACATAGAAATTAAATAGTGCCCTTATGAACAACAAATGGGCCATAGATGAAATTAAAAAAGAAATTAGATAGTTTCTGCAATTAAGTAATGATGTTAATATAGCATACTGGAACTTATGAGACATAATGAAAGCAGTTGTTAGAGGGAAAATTATACCCATCCCAGGAAAGCAGTAGGTACAAATAAACAATGAATGTAGGCCTCAATCTCCTAGAAAAATAGGATTGGGCTAAGCCAAAATCTCATACAAAAGAGATAATGTAAAGAGCAGAGTAGAGGTTAATGCATTGGAAATTAAAAGGAAAAAAAAAAAAAGAATAGTTAAATCAAAGAGTTGGGTTTTTGCATGATTAAATAAAATATACAAACCCTTATCCAAACTCATAAGACTCAAATATGTGCAATTAGAAATTCAAATGTTGAGGCTAGGGAGGTAACTCCATGCACAAGTGCCTGCCTGGCAAGTGCAAGGCCATGAGTTCGAACCCTGAAGATCATCTGTACCTACTTTGAATACTTGTATACTAATAATATGGAAACAGTAAAAGAAACAGATTGATTACTTGACACACATGATTAACCAAATCAACAAGACATAAAAATCTGAAACAGGGTCAGGGGGATAGCTCTGTGGCATAAGCGCCTGCGTGGCAAGTACAAGGTTGTGAGTTTGACCTCTGGTCCCGTCCAAAAAAAAAAAAAAAAAAAATCTGAAACAAACCAATATCAAATAACAAAATCAAAGACATTATTAAAAACTTATCAACAAAGAAAATCCTAGGTTTTAACAGATTAATTGTTAAATTTTATAAGAAATTTAGAGGTCTGACACCACAACTTCCCAAACTCTTTAATGAAATGTGAAGGTAAACCATAGTCCCAAACTGATTCATAGAAGCAAGCACTATCCTGAAACGTAAACCAGAGCAGGATCCAACTAAGAAATAAAATTATAGGTCAAAATCCCTCATGAACATAGATGTAAAAATCTTCACTAAGATACTGGCAAACAGAGTGCAGCAAATAATCAAGAAGATTACACACTATGGCCATGTGCGATTCATCCCAGGAATGCAAGGATGGCTCAACATACTTAATTCAATAAATGGTATACACCATGTAAACAGAGCCAAGGACAAAAATCATATGATCAATTTAATAGATGCACAAAAAACTTTTCAAAAAATCTGGCACCATTTGTGATTAAAATCCTACAGAAAATTGGAATACATGATCATTATCTCAATCTGAGAAAAGTCACCAATAACAACCCAAAAGTTAACATCATACTAAATAGTCAAAAACTGAAAGCTTTCACTTTAAATTAGGAACAAGACAAGGATGTCTACTGCCTGCATTCTTATTTATCATACTCCTGAAGCTTTACCCAGAGTAATAAGGTAAGAGAAACAGAGGAATAACAATTGAAAAGGAAGAAGAGAAATTATCATTACTCGAAGATGACACGATACTCTCCACAAAACATTGCCCCAAAACTCCACTAAAATGCTACTAAATTCAGTATTATACAAATTCAGTATTATAGTTGAACACAAAGTGAACACTCAAAAACTCAACAGTCTTCCTGTACACAAATAACAAACTCACTGAGAGAGAAATTATGGAAAAATACCTTTCACAATGGCATCCAGAAAATGTAAAATACATAGGAATAACTTTAACAAAATATATGAAAAACCTCTGCAAAAACAGATGAAAGAGAATATCAGGAAATGGAAAAATAGCCATTGTTTTTGGGCTATTTGGGGGAAGAACCGATATAGTGAAAATGATCATACTTCCAAAACTGTTACACATACTTAATGCAATTCCAATCAAAATTCCAAAAGTATATCTCATAGAACAAGAGAAAACAATCCTAATGTTCTTTTGAATCCAGGAGGGATCTAGAATAGTGTAATGGTTCATACGCTGTGTCAGTTTGAAACATTTGGAGGTGTAGTAGAGCAGGGCATCAGGGTTCTTATTTGCAAACATTCTGAACTTGTGAAAGAAGAGGGTACAGAGATGGCATGGGCAGATAGCCAGCATACAATATAAGGGAGGAAATAGGCTTGCTTCCTCCCTTTTGCTCTTGCTGTATTTGCTCTCTATGGATACATTGAACCATTGCCTCTGCAACATACTACCCTGCCTCAGAGCCAGCTGACTATAGACTAAAACCTCCACAAACTGTGAGATAAACAAACGAACCTTTTCTTGCTTAATTTGGGGTGTCAGGTATTTTGTCTCAGCAACAAAAGAAAAGTTACCAAGACAAATAGCAAAGGCTATTCTGGCAACAAAGGCAAGGTTGGAGTGGTGGCATCACAATCCCTGACTTCAAATTATACAACACAGCTACGATAATAAAAAAGAGTAGAGCCGGGCGTGGTGGCGCACGCCTGTAATCCCAGCACTCGGGAGGCTGAGGCAGGAGGATCGGTGCGAGTTCGAGACCAGCCTGGGCTACAAAAGTGAGCTCAGGACCAGCCTCAACTGCATAGCGAGACCCTGTCTCAAAAAGACAAAAAAAAAAAAAAAAGAGAGAGAAAGACTTGAAGATCAATGGTAAATATTAGAAGGTGCAGAAACAACTCCAGACATACTTTGCTACTTTATCCTTAACAAAGGTGCCAAATACATTCACTGGAATAAAGATAGCCTTTTTAATAAATAAAAAAAGAAAAACTAGCTCTGAGCATGCCTATGATTAAAACTGTACCCATATCTTTCACCATGTGCCAAACTAAATTTGAAATGGATCAAAGATCTAAATATTAAAACAGAAACATTTAATCTGCTGGAATATGGGATAGGTAAAACTCTTAAAGACAGATGTAAGCAACAACTTTATGAATAAAACCCCAGTGACACAGGAGCTACCACAAAGTATCAGCAACTTGAATCTCATCTTATTAAAAAGCTTTTGCACTGAGGTGCTGGGGAGATAGCTCCGAGGCACAAGTGCCTGCCTGGCAAGTGCAAGGTTGTGAATTTGAACCCTGGTCCCGCAAAAATAAAAATATAAAAAAAACCCAACAACAACAAAAAGCTTTTGCACTGCAACAGAAACCACCAATAGAATAAAGAGACAATCCACAATGTGGGGAAAAAGAATTTCCAGTTGCTTCCCAAACAAAGAATTACTATTAAGAACAAATATAAAACCTCAAAAAGGTCCGACCTTAAAGACCCAATCCAAAAATGGGTATCTGAGAAACAAACATACTTCTCAAATGAAGAAATACAAACAGTAAATATGTAAAAATGTTCAACATCATTGGTCATTGAAAAAATGCAAATTAAAATAACACTGAGATTCCATCTCACCCCAGGAAGAATGTCTATCATAAAAAAATCAACTAATAACAAATGCCGGACAGGCTGTAGGGAAAACAGAACCCTTCACTACTGTTAGTGGGAAGGTAGACTGGTACAGCTACTGTTGAAACCACTGTGGAAATTGCTGACAAAACTAGGATTGGAAGTTTCATTTGACCCAGCTATTCTGATTCTGTGTATCTTTCTATGTGAACATGTTTATAGCAGCACAACTTATAATAGTGAAGTGCTAGAAAAAATCCAAATGTATGTCAACTGAATAATGTGTAAAAAGATACAATCTTCCTTTACAATGGAATCTGGCTCAGCCATAAAGAAGAATAAATTGGAGACATATAAAAATGAATGCAACTCAAAATCATACTCATAAGTGAAATAAACCACATATGTATGTGTAAACATCATGTGGTCCCTGTTATGGTTTATGTCTAGGTGTCCCCCCAAATCCTCATGCAGTCATGGGGTGGGGGCTTCTAGAGTTTGACATTCATTCATGATCAAGGCTGGGATTATGGGTTGTTTGTACTTCTGGGATTATGTATGTGAGTGCTACACCCAGGGTGGGGTAGATAATCTGAATGTGACATAAGAGAGACAGATTTGCTCTCTGTTACTCCTCCCTTTGCTCTTGCTGTTTTGCTGTCTTCCACTGCAATGAACTGCTGCCCTCTGCCATGTACCAGTCAGCCTTGGAGCCAGCTGTGTATGGACTGAAAGCTCAAGTAACTGTGCACTAAATAAACCTTTCCTTCCTTCATTTTGAGTGCCGGGTATTTGTCTCAGCAATGAGAGAAGAGTAACTGAGGCATTCCCCTAGTGTGAGAAACCGAAAGAGTAAATAAGATCTCAACTGTACAGCAGATACTGTAAATTGAGAAGAAACTTAAAAGGGAAGAGAAACTGGAATGGGGAATAGGGAATCAATGAATGACAGATAAATAGGTGATAGACAGATAGATAGATAGATAGATAGATAGAGAGAGAGAGAGAGTTAGATAGAGAGATAGAGAGAGAGAGAGAGATAGATAGATAGAGAGATAGATAGATAGATAGATAGATAGATAGATAGAGAGATAGAGAGATAGATAGATAGACAGATATTCATTAAAATAGGCTACTAATTTTTCTTAGTTTATTGAAAAGAACTTTTGTATTATAAGGACAATTAAATGCCAACACACTGTGTTCTGAATAACTAATATCTATAATAATATACAATGTATTAGCCATTGCTACCCTCCTATTATCTTTTTTTTAAATTTTTTGTTTTCTATTTGGAATACGGATTTGAACAGATGTTAGGTTTAGAAAAGTCAACTGTCTTTTCTAGGTCTTTTTCTGCTATGTTTGTACACAGATGGGCCTTCTGTATCCTCTGTTTCAAAACTAGGTTACAAAATTTTGGAGTGTGGAGAAAAATCTGTTCCTGTGTCTTCCAGAGGACTAGTTTCCTAGCGAATGTGCCAGGAATGTTCTAGTGTCCCTCAGCTCTGTTTCTAGTAACTTCCTTTCCTCAATTTCCTTTCGGACTTCTCTTTGTGTAGCAATGTTAGGGGCTAAGGACTGTGCCAAAGGTTGCCTAGAGATTACTGTCTGTTTCAATCCCCACAGCTCCATGAGACACTTATTATTATAGTCACACTTTCTCATTTCATTTTGTCCTGACCCTCCTGGCCATAAGAGAACATGCAGTTTACATGTTGGTTTAGAGAGATGCCTCAAAATATGCGCTGAATG
>PVJA010001365.1:0-34348 GCA_004027025.1 Myocastor coypus | reverse complement strand
TCCCAGCTTTGAATATGAGAATTTGGCAAATTTAAGATCTATGTTCTGCTAAGTCACCGTGAATACAGCCAAAGAGGTTAGTTTGAGATTTCTAGGGTAGCTTTGGTCAGTTCTACCCAGCAACCTGAGAAAATTTATACTGAAAGGAGAATCATAAGATACCTTGAATGCAGAGTTGCCAAACACAATGAGCAATGCCCAGTTAAATGGGAGAGATGTGCAATAGAAAATTTGTGCATAACTATGACCCGTGCTCTATGTCCCATGCAATGCAAGTTGCACTTTTCTACACTGAAAGATCATTTGTTATTTATAAAAAATTTTGTTTGATAAATCTGCAAAACCAACCCCAGTATTAATAATTAAGAGGCATATAAAAATGCCAAATAAGTAGTATGACATATCATTATCTTAGGACTAGGTTAATATAAATTTATTTAATCTTTGTGACATACTGTGATAAACACATAATCATTTCTTGTTTTTATAAAATAAAGGAGAAATGAACCTTACACAGTTAAAGGACCTTGCTACCTATCAGCTTTCAGATGGAGCAAAGAGGTGTAGTAAAGGTAGCCTGGCTCCAAATCCACCATCTCCGCTTGCATCGGAGGTGTACAAAGTGTGTTAGGAGCACTGAAAAGCCCCTTCATCCCACAGTAAGAATAAATTCCTCGAAAGCTGATCACAAGCACTTGAGGGCCACATGAGAAGTTCATAATGTAATTATAGTGCTTGGCATTGGAGGCAGACATGAGCATCATCATACTAATTAGGCAACTCACTTAATTATCAGGTTCCCCAAAGAGGCTGCTCTGCCAAGTCCAGTATTTCACCAATAGATCCCAAAACAGGCATTAGCTCTTCTCTCACTGAAGAAAGTGATGAAAGCCCAGGACAAAAGCAGGCTGTGGGATGAGGCCACCCAGAACCAGGGTGGAGGGCTTTCAGCAGAGAGCGGTGGCTGCTGCTTACATGGCCCTGGGAAAGATGGGTTCGAGCTGATACCTGGCACTTAGGCGCGGTTAGGTCACGCTTTGCTTGGTTCCGTCCACCTTAGCTTCTCAATGAGGCCACTTGAAAAGAAACTTTATTTCCTGTAGGGAAGGTAGTGGAACTGGCTCTGCTCCATGTCGGCTTCTCCTTCCAGTGGGAGGAGCATTATGCCTAATCTGTCTGATTTAATTAGAGAGAATCCAATGCAAATATCTGCTGGCTCACTTGACTTCCAGCAGGGTTTTAAATTATAAGTGGCTGCCTTTCTAGACAACCTCAAATTATATGTCACAAACACCCCTTCGCCACCATCACCAGCGAGCACTGCAAAACCCTAACGGCTGCTTGTTGACTCCACTGTGATTTTGAATACTGCTTTGACTCTTTTGTGTCTTATACTAAGCTCACTTGGGCTCTGGAAATGGACCCAGAAAACATTTTTAGTGAGAAATACCCTGTCACTCAGCCACAAAGATGTGGAATACCTGGCAAGCTTTTGGTTCTATACTGTGCGCCTCCACATAGCTGACAATGAGGAGCTGGAACTATTGTCCAGGCACTCTTCAGTTTTTGTGTCATATTGTTGGACCCTGGCTGCAGGTCAAGGGTCTACAAACAAAGGCTGTACAGCTTGTAAGTGGTGAATCAATGTCAGTGTAACTCCAAATGCCGCCCCTTTAACCCTTTTCCTGTACTGAGTTCTCCAAATGATCTGAGAAGAATGCTTTCCACTTAGCAGATTGATACTTACAAACTAAAGGATTTCACCTTCCTTCCCTCCCATCCTCCACTCCCACTCTTACCTGGAGATTGATCCTCAGGATCTTTTTTTTCTGTTCCTTAGAGTTTGCTCTGCCACTGAGCTACACCGCCAGCCCCCAAAGTAATTCCTTTTGTTTTTCATTTTCATTATTAAAAAAAAAAATCCTTGAAAATATATATCCCTCTTTCATACCTGTTCTTAGGGCATCTGGAGTGAACACTGGGTACTTTGCTCTTTATTTTCCTGAAGGAGTCTCACTTTAGAACTTCAGTGTGTTGAAGCCACTAATCATTCTGTCTCTTAGCAAATGGGAATTTCCACCTTCCCACAGGTGGGGCTGGCCTTCCAAATTTAAGTATTATGCTAACACTTTAAGAAAGCATTAGTATCCATCATCACCACTAATTGCTATTTATTGAGGAATCACACAGTACCGGGGAGATCACAGACACACTCCAGAGAGCTTACTCTTCTCTTGAAGCAAGAGGCAGAACAGAAATGAGTTCCTTTTCAAGCATGTAGAGATGCTGGTGTCTTTCCCTACCTCTTAGGAATGCTGCCAGCAAGGAAGGCTCTGGGAGTCCTAATCTGTTAGCACCAAGTAACACGATAATGCCGACATGAATACAGATGGCAGGGCGCACTTGACACCTCCTGGTATTAGCATCAAGAGCCTGACGAATGCGAAGGATTCACAGCCTCTCCTTTGGTAATCTGGCCCTGTCACTCTTCTGTGCTAACAATACCTGCAGAAAAACGAGAAGATTTGGACTTAGGCTTTCAGGGCAGCTGCCTGCCCTTGAGAAAGCCCTGTGTACTGAGAGTTCCATCATTTTGCTCACTTCCTGTTTGTTGATTGTCATTAAGTTTTCTCACTGACAATTCTGGGCCTCTGACTTCCTCAGATTGCACAGATTTTTCCTAGAAAATAGAACACATCCATATCCAAACCCACAAATCACTGATAAAGTGGTGGTGGTCAAAATGTAGCAGGATGCTAAATTCTTGTGTGGAGAAGACAATCTCACTTACCATGGGAAAATAAGGGCTTGAGTACAAATGAAATACAGCTGGTCCCTGGGGTCTCTCGTAGTTTTTCCTTTGTCCCTGATACCATTCCAACAGCACAAGAGCAGAACTTCCACAGCAGACATCTGTCACCTGCTCCATCTGTCCATGGCTACCATGGTGAAGACAATAAGTTATAGCCATATGAGTAACGGCTTTGTGTGGAATATCACTGCCATGCTGGACCCCAAGCCCATCAAACACAACAGCTCATGTCTGTTTGTGTGTTGTTTGTGTTGAGAAATTGAAAAAGTAACACTTTCATCTAGGTACTGGAGAAGTAAAGAATTATTAAGGTCATGGTGTTTGGATCCAGATTGCTTGGGCTTAAACTCTAGCTCCAGTAATTAGTAGTATGTCAATTTGAGTGCCTAATTTAACCTACCTGTACTGTCTCTTCAACAACCTTAACATAAAGAAATGAAATTTTTTTGCAGGCAAAATAACTTCATAAAGAGAAAATGCTTAGAACAATGTCTGGCTCATTGTCACTTCTGAATAAATTAACTAATAACGACATGTGAAAGGATTTTACAAGTCATATTCTCCTTACATTTATGAAGTAATCTTGACCTTGTTATTAAGTATCATTTTAAATATGCTACTGGAATATTAACATTAATGTTCATGAACTATGCTGAAATTAACCAAATATTCCCAGAAATATTCTAATTGTCATAAGAAAATTTAAGCCTGCAATTTTTTTTTTGGGGGGGGGGGTAGGGCTCTCAGGGCTTGGTAAAAATGAAATGCTTATTTCATGAAAAATATTTGGATATTCTTTCTATTCATCTACACTACAAAATAGTTTAAACAAGTTTGGAATTTTCTATACTATAAAAGTTAGTGTGTTTCCAGTTCCCCAGTGATATCATTCTCCAGAGTAGTTTTTTCTATAAAAGTTGAACTTTTTATGTTTAAGAATCTTCTAGAATAAATTATAGTGATTTCATTTAAAAAAAAGATTTCAGTAATTTATTGGCCTGAAATTGAGTGGTATGATAGTTTTTTATTATTTTAGTTTCTCATACTTCTATTACTTCCTTTACACTATTTTTACTTTTTAGCCTTCCTTAAAGTCCTGAGTAGTTAGTGCTTACCCTAGTAAAATTAGATTGGAGATTAGTAGTTGTATTTCTTAAAAGGACTGATTTCTAATTTTAATCTTAATTTATCTTTTTGGTCTGTTAATCTCCTAAACTTCACTGTGTTGCACTGTTGTAACATCTTCAATAAAATGTTTAACCTAGCTAGTTAGTAATGAGGTAGACAGTCAGACAGGTTTCCTCTGTGCTCAGTTTGTATCATGCATACTCTTGATTTTCATAATTTTCTAGATAAATTGAAATTATATAGACTCCATAAGAATAAGAATGTACTTAGGAATACTATACATATCCAAGTTCCTAGATTTTGTTAAACACTACAGTTTATTGAGTTGTTATAATGTCTTTGGAATATCCATTATTTAGAATTTGCAAGTGTTTACTTGCTAACATGATATATTACCTAATTTTAGGTATAACCTGTCAGCAAGGCATTTATTCTCTTGCTATCCTATTTTTCATGAAAAACACTGGTCAGTTGTATTTTTAAAGCTAGGATATTTAGACAATATATATTTTTGCTTAATCTGTTTCTACTTGAACAGTTATGAAATGCAGAGTAATTCAGTAATTTTAGTGATATTTTGTTTCTTTAGGCAGCAAAGATGATTTGCTTACTACAAGCAACAATAAATGTTTCTCTTCTCCATCCCCCAATACTAGTTAGTAATATCTTTGCTTTTACTCTGAGTGCATGAACAAACTTACATTTCCCGTGTAAGCTCTGTCAGCTTGATTTCTAGCCCTGGGTGACTGCCTAGGTCATCACCAAACTGGTGCTCCTTGTCTTTTTCCTTCTCTTCTGACTTTCTCTTTTGGATTGTGTCTATGTGGACAGGGCATACCATATGGGCTTTCATTCTCTCACTCTGCCATATTCCTCCCTTGCAGTTTTAATTTTCTACTAACTTACACTCGTTACCTTAGCCACCTCCAATTCTCTGTTCTCATTTCCCAGTTACATCGGCTCACTTGAGTTCCCCTTCTATTAGTTTCATCAACAAGGCGGTATGGTAAAGATTTCCCTATGTTCATGTTGGACACATGCACGGCCTCAGCTGGAGGTGAAATCTCTGCCATGCATTTTCTTTCAAGGATCTCGTAGGTATTGCTCCACTGTTTTCTGTCTTCAAACATTGCTTACATTAAACCTGCAATGAGCCTGGCTTCCATGCCCATTTGTAAATGAAGTATACTTTGAATTCTTTGTCAGGGGAATCTCCTCTCCTGTTGAGAAGACCATTTACATCAGTAGAATGTATCCAGTTTTCAACTATTCCACTGGTATGACCTATTCCCTGGCAGGCTGTGCGCTCTTCCCATGTGAAAGTCTGTGAATGTTATATTGTGGAAGATAGTTTAATTACAGATTTAAATATTTGTTTCATTTACTGTTTGACTTTCTTCTTGAACAATTGAAATTTCATGAACGTTAGCCTCTACATGGTACAAATATGTACTTACTTTCTAAGTGTTTTAAACTTTTTATTTCCTTTTTGTATTGGAGAAGTTACAGCTCTAGGTCTTTACTGTGATCCTATGTTTATTCCGTCTTGTAGGCTTTGCAGCCTTGTCTCAATTTCTGTGATTGTTTTATTTCCCATCAATTTCTTTATTAAATTTCCTAGTTTCTCACCATGTTCTTCTGTGAAACTTACTATCTCCCCTCTGAATTCTTACATTTTTAAATTTATGCTCTTATTCATGGAAATAATTATGCTGTAGAATTTTCAAATTTGTGCAGAACATCTATGGTGGCAATTTGTACGTAGCTTATTTCAGAATGTGTGTGTGTGTGTGTGTGTGTGTGTGTGTGTGTGTGTGTGTTTTCTATTTGTTAATATTTCTCTTTATCTTTTTGTTTCCTTTTAAATCTTGGAATTGATGTTGTACTGTCTCACTTTGATTACTTTTCATTGAACACAGTATTTAGGGAGCAAAGATATTTTTAAGTATTTCTTATAAGAAAGATCCAGGAAAGAGTGTACTTGGTTTTAAAATTGAAAGACTCTTCGCTAAGTTGTAAGCTTCTAGTAAAGGTAGCTGTTCTATGTCTCTATGCCACCCTGCTTGTTGGGCTTCTGGAAGCCAGGTTGAGTCCATGAAGCCCATCGCATCAGCCCAGCTCACCCTCTTGCACATGGCAAATGAGAGGCTCCGTATAGTTCAGAGCACCATCCGTCTTCTAGAAAGTATAACAGTGCTATTCCTTCCTTTCTCATACCAGCCAAGATCTCTAACCAGAGACATTTCTCCCTGCTTCACTCTGGGCCCAGAGTGGTTTCTGTTCTGCTCCAACTCAGCTCCTCAAACAACACTTAGACATATTTTGAGGTCTAGAAATATCTTCATCTCCTAGGATCATGGAACAAAGCATACAACGTGATCGTTTGCTTGGTTTTTCCTTTTAGTTTTTTGTTTGTTTGTTTGTTTAGTTTTTTATTTTTAGAATGATTTCCAAAGTAGAGGAGAAAGTTCTGATTAAAAGGCCTGTTATGCTTTGTGTTGAGTTGTCCCCCCAAGCCTCATGCAGCCATTGGTACAACTTCTAAAGATTGTGATTAATTCATGACCAAGGGCTGAGCTTACGGGCATAAGTGCTATACCCACCCTGAAATGTGGAGCCTGAATGCAGTGTGGGGAAGAGAGAGAGGCCTGCTAGCTGCTGAGCTCCCACAGCAGCTGTTCCTCCCTTTGCTTTTTGATGTTTTCTGCCACAGTGAACTACTGCCCTCTGCCATGTGCCATGCTGCCTTGGGGCCAGCCCACTATGAGCTTACTAAATACATCTTTCCTTCCTTATTTTGTTCCAGCAACAAGAGAAAAGTAACAAAGATACTGCCCATGTTCATGGAAGTGCTTGAAGTTTTAGGCCTCTTCAGATTGATACTATTGACAGCTTAGCAGGTGGCATTCTGTGTTTGTGGGTACTTTAATAAAATTGGCCAGATAAGCATAACTGCAGAATTAATAATTTGGTGTATAAAACGATGTTTGTTTGTGGCATTTTTCAATGATACTAGATGCAAATATCTCATTAAAATATATTGACTATAAAAAAAAGTCTAATGAGTGACTTTTCAGTTTTAAACTCCTCCTCTGAATGTCTAACAAACCTCCATAGTGTGAACAAAGTCACTTCTATTCGTTACTATATTTATTTTTTGTGTTTTAATTTTATGAAGACAGAAATGAAGACTTAACTTTCAAACAAAATAATCAGTGATTTTAATAATTTGAAGTTTAATGTTATACTAATTTCATTATATTTTAATAAAAACAATTTCAATTTAATTTTAATTAAATCATGAGTTTATCAGTTGGGAATTGAAATGTGAAGCTAGCAAAGACAAAGACAGTTTTTTCAAGTAGTGTCCAGTGGCTTAACACTTAATACTTTGGCATTGGGTTTTTCTTTTGGGGGGGGAGGGTCTACAGGGTGTTTATGGTCTCACTATTAGATTGCACTCATAGTGATGCCAAGAGCTGGGATTACAGGCACACACCACTATGGCCAGTCTCAATTGCCATTGCTGTGAGCCCTGAGGGTGGAGCTGGCAAACCCCCAGGTCCTGTGCTTGCTTGCAGGTGCTTTAATCCACTGAGCTATTTGGCCAGCCCTGGCATCAGATTCTTTCAATAAGAAAATGTATTAGGTTGAATACAAATAGTGTATTGCTTGGCATTCTAAACTTCATCGTGCAGAGGCCGGCGAGATAGCTCAGTCGTCTAAGCACCTGCTTAGGCAAGCTTAGGCAACCCCAGGAACCGCTGTTAGCTCCCCAGCACCACATGCTATGCCAGCCTCACCCCCAGAGCAGGTTGAGCCATCTATAACATAAATAGATAAATAAAGTTTTTCAAAAAAATAAAAATAAATAAACTTCATCGTGCAGCTGATTAGCACGCGAACTCCAGGAAATGAGGTCTTTGCCCTCTCTGTGGTGTCTGGGAGTTCTTGTGTTAGGAAGAGGCTCGGATGCTTGGCTTCCATTGGAGAAACCACCCAGGCACCTATCCTGATAACAAAATGCTCAGGTTAGAAATCCAAGAGGAAGAGAATTGTTTCATTCTTGCCACTTTGAATGGCAACCATAAGAATTTATTGAAAGAAATAATTTTGTTATCTCTTGTGGCATAAAATTTATGCCTGAATCTAGCCCACTTAAAGAGCCAACCTTATCATGTATGGTTTCTTAAGATCAGAAGTCTGAGAGCAGCTCGGTGAAGTGGTTCTGGCTCTGGATCTCTACAGGGTCAGTAGTGCTATTGCTGCCTGGGCTGTAGGCACCTGAAGTTTTGGCAGGGGTAGAGTTCTGACTTCCAGGTCCCTTAGGTGGCTGTTCACAGAGGCCTCAGTTTCTCACCAGGGGACCTCCTCTAAGCTGCTCCAAAAAGGCAGCTGCCTTACACCAGCATGAATCTGAGGAGGAAGCAGTGCTGTCTCTCCTGTAATCTGTTCTCAGCAGTGCACCACCATCTGTGATGCTGTTGTCTGCTGGGCATACAGAATAATTCCAGCACAATAGGATAGGAATGCCCAGGACTGCGAATACCAAAGTAAGGAGATCGCTGGGGAACATCTTGGAAGCCCATAACCACAAGATACTTAACTTGTTCCAGGAAATACGCCAGGCACTGGTAGTACACGAATATGAACAGAACCATTTATTCTTTCCTTCAGTTGGTCATTTGGCCACAAATCTTGCATTTAACATGGAAGGAACAGACTGTGTTATACTCAAGGAATCCTAAAACAAATAATGCATAGATACACCCTTACATTCTATTGGGAGCGGTAAATATGTCACTAAATAGACAATGATGTTCCGTGCTGGATAAGGAAGGATGGAACCAAGTAACTAATGTGAAAGTATTGTGAGTAGAATTCGGTGAGCTTTGTTTCCAGAATCTAAAGTCAAAAACTGTTCTGAAAGTTTGACTTAAAACCCAAGCAAGAGTTGAGAACAGAGTGATTGACATTTTAGAAGGAACGCTCTAATGTCAAAGATTGTATTTCCCAAAGGCAGCGCAACAGTAGTTCTCATCCTATGGCCTGTTCTTGAGTGTGATTTTGAAGTTTCCTCCCAAGTGGTAGAGTCTACTCCTTCATTGTATAAAATCTGAGAAGCTGTGGAACTAGTGCCACCAATATGGCAAGAATCTATGGCAGATATGTTGACATAGCATTTGGGGGTGGGGTGTAGTCCTTAAATAATTGAGCAATTTCTACCATCTTAGTCTTGAAATAAAGCCTCAAGATAAAAGTGCCTGCCTTTAGATGTCCACCTGTGGAAACTAACTGAGGACAAACTAAAATGGACGTTATCCTTGTGCAAGCATTTGGAGGGTCACTGAGTCTTGTAGGCACTGCGATTGGCTTTTGTCTTGGAGTGGGGGTCTCAGGAGAGAGGTCAGCACTGGGGATGTAAACTGGAAGGGTATATGTCCCTCATCAACTCCCTTTAGCTCTCTTTGCATTTTCCCCCCAACTATTGTATGAGAAGATGTCTTCCATCAGACCCTTCCATCATGCCCTTCCTGCCTGGGAACCTGCTGAGCAGAAATTAAAGTGCCAGCCAAATAAATAAACTTCCCTTCCTTCAAATTGTAGATATTGGGTGTTTGTTGGGTATTTGTTGAGAAAAGTGGATAACTGAGATGAGGAGGGGAGGAGACAGAAAAGGACAGGAAGGGAAAGGAAGAAATAGAAGTGCTTTGAAAAGCACAAGTCATAAATGAAAAGGTCCATTGTAATGCTCTGTGTCGGTGCCGAAAGAAATGACAAGAAGACTCGATGAAGATAGCTCAGAGAACTCACTGAGATCTCTCTCTCTCGAAGTGAGTCCAGAACTCTAGAAGCATCTCCTTTTTATTTATGTCACACAATAGAAAATTTACAGGGAGGAGAGAGGATCACCAATGTCTTAAGTAAGGGTGGAGATATCAATCAGGATTAAGCTGTTACACCGTTTTTTAGATCCTAGTCTTTTAAGATCCCTAAGTAACAGATTACAACCCGTCCTAAACTTTGTTTATTGTTCTTCGCTTCTTTAAGATGTTAGTTTCTAATCTCTACAAAGGTCATTTGGTCATAAATTCTTCTGTCCCAGCTAACGCAGTGTTAATCAGAAATGACCACCGATTCATGCAGTTTCCATACACTTGATCCATAAAATCAAGACCAAAATAAAAAAGGATGCTGTCACAGAATTTCAGAACAATCAATTATCCTGAAAATGGTAACTGAAATACTATGCACGTCACACAGCATGTTCAGTAACCCATTACACAGACCTCTTCACTCAGTTGCAGAGTGGGACAGGAGAGCATGAAGCTGGCGTGGATTACAAAGAATAAAGGGTTTTGTGTGTCTGGCACACCACTGTTGGGGGAGAAGTGGATATTTTCACTTATTCTGAATGTTGGAGTGAAAAGTTTCCTTTGAGATTAGAGATGATCTTACTGTGAAAGAGACTGATGTGGGCAAGAGAGAGAAGAGGCTGAGGGGAGGCAGACCCATGTCTGTATTCCTGTGGAACTAGCCACGCTGTGATGATGAAGACAAAATTGCCAAAGCATTGACAGCAGTGACATGCTCAGAAACACTAAAAATTACAATGGAAACCCTGACTGGTAGGAAGGAGTCAGATAACAGTGGTTGTAGAAGACTCTAGAAAGCCTTTCGCTGTCAAAGACAGAAAACACAAATGAAAGTGAGGCAGTCAGTCAGGCAGGAGGTAGATAATGAGTTTGGTTTTAGAAATTTGACTTGGAGGCGACTATGAGACTTTCAGCAATTTCAGTCAAATCCTAGAAAAGTAATCATACTGTACTTTCACGCTACCTTATTTTTACCTCTCACTCACACTTGCTAATTATTTCTAACATAGAGCAGCAATCCAAGAGATACTCATTATCTCTGAGTTCTACTAACAGTTCTATACAAGTCCTTATAGCGTGAGGGTCACCACATCCTCTTTTTCCATTTGATTTTTTTTTATTTGTAATTATAGGTATAAGATCCAGGTAATGGGTGGGTCACAATTTTTGTGAGACAAATTATGTACATAATTATAGGCACATCTTCACAATGATATTGAAGCATCTGATGCTTCCATGGAGAAGATAATTGTCAACCTTTGCACTGTAATTAAGTGTAAATGGGAATCCGCATCATTTTCCAAATGAGCAAACAGTAAGCCTGCTGAGATTGGCAGTATCATGACAGCAAATGACATGGATTTGCTGCACAGGTTAATTAGTCATCTGTGAATGTCACAACCCTGAGAACTCCACACTGTATCCAAATCCTGGGGCTAATTAGCAGTACCTTGTTGAAACTCTGTATGCCTTTTACCTGGCTTAACTTTAGAATTCTGCCATTTCACAGTTCTTTTTTCTTCCATATCTTTTTCTTTTCCTATAGCTCATAGCAGATCACTTAAATTGCCTACACATTAATTCTAATCGAGTTACCAGTGAAGGATTTAGGGAGAAACAGACTCGGCTTCACATCCTGCTTGATTTCATTTTTACACTGAAAATATGGACTACTGGCTCTTAAGCTTTGTCAGACTCAGCAGTTTATCTATGAACTATTTTGTGATTCATCTTATTTTTCAAGCATGCCTGGATAAGTGTTAGAAATTAAAGTCTTGGGCCAGGAAAATAGCTCAATGGTCTGAGTACCTGCCTAGCAAGCATAAATACCTGAGTTCCATCCCCAGTACAATATACCTTACCAGCCCCACCCCTGAGGGTGCTGAGCCAGCCCCTGAAACTGGGCAAGGTGGTGCACACCTGCAATCCCAACACCAGGGAGGCTGAAACAGGAGGATCACTATGATTCTGAGGTGTATAGTAAAAACCTGTGCCAAATACATAAATTTTAGAAAATAGAAATTGAGGTCTTTTCCCTAAATCAATCAACATATGTACCCCCAACCTATAGTTTAACACTCATTTATAGTCTTTTAAAAATTTTTCCTTGCAAGAGCCAGACATACAGCTCAGTAGAATAAGCACTTGCTTGGCAAGCACAAGGTCCTAAGTTCAATCCCCAGTACTGAAAAAAAAAAAAAAAAAAAAAAAAAAAAAAAAAAAAAAAAAAAAAAAAAAAAAAAAAAAAAAAAAAAAAAAAAAAAAAAAAAATTACAAAAGATTTCCATACAAGACCTCATAAAATATTAACTCTATTTTTCTAACTTTCAAAACTGTGTATACTTGGGAAAATCAAACCCTCATTAAAATATAGTGTTTAGATGACTCCTGAAATTTCCTTTAGATTTTTTTCCAACCAAATTCAAAGCCAACCCTCCAGTGGTAGTGTTTGCCAATATTTTCTCATTAGCTTTGCCTGCTCTAGAACTTCACATGAGTGGTCTTAAACTTCTTTCATGTAGGTTTTATTTTGCCCTTCAGTGTAACAACGTTATGCCCACTTCTGTGAACATATCAGGGAACAATAAGAGTACTGATGGTTTGAAATCAGCTTTCCTGGGTATAGGGAGCTTGGGTTCCTGCATCTGTGCTTTTCACCTTTTCCTAAAACCATGGTGTGTGTGCATTTGGGAGGCCATGCAAAGAGGGGAACAGGGCATAGACCTCAAGATCTCTACAACTCACACCTCTACAGCAGCATTGCTATTTAATGTCTTGTGTCAGGCCATTGTCTAGAGTGGCCACATGTATGGTGTATACACAGGCAAGAATGAAAGGCCCTGGGGGCAATCTCATAAGTTCACCTGTTCCACACTGTAGAAGGAAGATTCATTTCCTCCTTTGACAATAAAAAAAAGTCCACATATTCTGTACCTCTTAGCTCTTGAAGGCATTTCCCAACTTTGCATTTCCTACTAAACTTCCCTTTCAGTGGCTGTTCCTCCTATGAGCTTCTGGGCCTCCTTGAAAGCTATTTACCATCTCATTTCCAAGACTTACAACTCCCTCTCACTTCTGCTAATTTGTTCAAATGTGAGTGATGTTTAGGTGAGTTTGCCTGCTACCCAGAAACCATTTTTAAGGAGAATTATTGCAACTATGGACATTTTTGATTGGAAAAAATCTTCGTTCTCTTGCTTAAATTATTTTCTTCTGATTATTGTTAGCAAGGATTCTGTACATGTGCTGAGAGATTTACTGTGCGTTTTTTTCTTTCCCAAAGATATACTCTGAATAACTATGATGAACATTATGCAATGTATTAACTATTGTAAAAAATGATAAAAAAAAAAATTAAAAACAAAGATTCTTGTACGTTACCTCAATCTCTAAGAAATAATTTTAAGATACACATTATGTTTGTTTCCATAGGATACAGTGAACTATGGAGATTAAAGATTGTTATCCAGAGTCAGAATGACCTATGCTTTGAATCCAGATAATACATAGACTTAAAATCAAAAGGGACCTCAACATTTATAAGTCTATTTGTGGCATTCCACAGAGCATACAATAGAGACCTAGAGCACATAAGTGGTTGGTCTGTCAAAGAACTGAGAAATGTCAGAAAAAAGCAGAATCTAAAGCTTCCACAACTATTAAGTTCAGCTGTTTAATTTTTAGAAAAATAAATTGTCATGGTTATTAGCCATATAATGGAATCCTGCAGCATGCAAGAACTGATTCCTAGTGGACAGTCGAGCGGGCCAGTCTCCCCTTGAGGTCTGTCCTCCACCTGAACACCACCGAGGTGAGTCAGACAGCCAATCATCCTTCCTGAAATGATCAAACCACACTTTCCCTTTGGAAAACAATTATTTGTCTCTCAAAGTCGTCCAGAACCTTGTTAACCAAACAAAACGACCTTTAACAAAGTCATTCATTTCCTGGCCCCAGGAGTGTGGATTCATTGAACAAATGCAATGAAAAACTTTTGCTGCCTTTCAGGAAGCAGCCCCCATGTCTTATCTAACTACTGTGACCATGTTGGCTTCGTCTCTGTCCATCTTTATTTACTATAATGAAGAAGATGGGCCAATGTAGGCTAGAAGAAACCTATGCAAGGAAAAAAGAATGGGAAAGCAGTCCTGCTAAGAAAATAAAATGCACTGTAAAGGTAAGGTGATGTCGTTTCTGTGTGTCGCTAGATGAGGGCCCGGTAAACACCTTGGTCAAAATGAAATTCCTGGCATGCACACATGAGGCGATGTGTACCAGCTGAGTGATAGCAAAAGGAAAGAGAAACACACTTGCCCTCTGGAGAACAAGGAACTTCAACCCACTAAGCCAGGCAGCAAAGTACTTTAGAGAGATCTCACTTGCTAGAGTGATATGCAATTTGTGGGAAGCCACTAATTGCAACTTATATAACATGGTTTTAAATCCTTCCAGAAAAGCATGCTCCTGCTTCAAAATGAGGCACTTAAAAGTTGCAATGCAGCCAAAAGCTCTTGCCTGAGGTGCCTGGCATTCCCTTGTCCTTATGGTCATAATGACAACTAGACTCAAGTGTCCCAAGGGGTGAATGGAGCTGGTGGCCAATACTAAATGTACAATAGTTAAAAAAAAAAAAAAGCAAAAAAGAAAGCTACTGTTTGCCTGGGGACAATCCAATTTCAGGCCACAAATCTCCATTTCTGCCTTGATTACACAGCAGGGAGAAGGCTCTGCTAGAAATCTTGTTAAAAATATATTTTTTTCAAAATCAGTTCTAAACTACTTGCTAACCAAAATGGCACTTCCCTTCGAGAAGTCAACAAATACATGGTTTTAGAACGATGAAGACACTTATCATTTCCTAAGAATGTGCCGAGGAACTGCACTGTATATTCAAGCCAAACCCAACATCTGCACTTTTTTTTGCGGGGGGCAGGGGCCTTCCCTAAGCTTTTGGGATTTACTTATGGTCTAGCTTCCACCAGTTTCCTTTCTCAAAAGCTTGTCTTTAAACTATGTATGTTAATTTTTCTCAGCACTCAGTTGAAATTTGTAGGTCAAAGAGCTATGAATCTGCGATTTACCTACCTTGGCTACTGGTCCTTTTCTCCAAACTTATGTGTTCTGACAATTTATTTCTTTGATATCCAGAATATGAGGATATCACACTGCAGAATTTTTTTTTGTCTTTTTGAGATAGGGCCTCACTGTGCAGTTCAAGCTGGCCTTGAACTCACTTTTGTAGCCCAGGCTGGTCTCAACCTCACACCAATCGTCCTGCCTCAGCCTCTCAAGTTCTGGGATTACAGGCATGCACCACCATACCCAGCACTGCAGCTTTCTTTAATGTATTTCATTTACAACACTTAGAAAAATTGTGATAGCTCACAGAAGCCCCTGGGAAAGTCCTCTAGGAAAATAGGATTTTCTTGCTCCTGGAAATATCCTCTACCCATGGTCTACTTTCTGTAGATGCTGAAAATATAAAAAGAACCATTAATGAATTTTTGCACTCATTCTTTAAAATAGGAGTTGTTGTCATAAATTTCTGCAAAGAAACATGAAGTGAGAAACTCCTATAAAATTCTTAATGTAATAAGTGATAGGACTGGCTTTCAAATCCAGGTCTACCTTCCTCTAGGGTCTATTCCTTTCCATTTTGTGACACATGGCCTTACTCTTTACAAGGGACTCTGATCAAGTGAATTTAAGTTGTAATAGCAAAACTGATATGCATAAATGTGATTAAACTTAAGGGAATATTTTCACATGTACCAGACAGCAGTGATGGGAATTTGGGCATGCTTAACTTAAATTTTCTGCCTTACTGTCTCATGGATATTCTCTCCAAAAGCAGCAGTTCCTAATGACACCTGTCTTACTTTCTTCTTACTGCTAAGGCAAAATATCCAGTGCCCAGTCACATTCCTCTACACAGATAACACACTGAGAGGGCAATAAGAGAAATAGTATCTTTTAGAATAGCACTAAAGAAAATGAAATACTTAAGATTTATTCTAACTAAAGAAGCGAAAGATCTTTTCAATGAAAACTACAGAACTTTGAAAAAAGACACTGTAGAGAATTTCAGAAAATGTAAAGATATTCCCTGCTCCTGGATAGGGAGAACCAATATTGTGAAGATGGCTGTACTCCTTAAATTGTTATACAGATTTAATGTAATCCCTATCAAAATACCATCAACATACCTCACAGACCTGGAGAAGTCATTCCTAAAATTTATTTGGAACCAGAAGAGACCTAGAATAGCAAAGACAATCCTGGGCAACAAAGGTAAGGCAGGAGGCATTACAATTCCTGGCCTAAAATTACACTACAAAGTCAGTGATAAAATCAGCATGGAATTGGCAAAAATAGACCTGAGGATCAATGGAATAGATTAGAAGATGCAAAACAAAATACAAACACACTCAGAAACCTTATCTTCGACAAAGGGGCCAAATACGTTTATTGGGAAAAAAAAAAAAAAAAAAAAAAAGATAACCTCTTTAACAAATGGCGCTGGAAAAACTAGCTCTCTACAGGTCAAAAACTAAAACTTGACCCAAGTCTATCACCATGCACTGAACTGAAGTCAAGTGGATTAAAGATTTAGATATTAAGACAGAAACACTAAATCTCCTGGAAGAGAAAGAACAAGGGCATACTGAAGACATCAGGTTAGGTGAAGAGTTCATGGACAAAAATCTAAATACACGTGTAACACTTGAAAGAACCAACTACTGGCACCTCTTCTTGCTGAGAAGTTTTTGCACGTCAAAAGAAATTACCAACAGAGTGAAAAGACAATCCACAAATTTTGAAAAAAAAAAAAAAAAAAACTAGCTAAAAGGTATTCAGACAAAGGTCTTCTATCTAGAATTTATAAAGGACTAAAAAAAAAATTAGGGTCCCAAAATTCAAAGACCCAATCCAGAAATGGGCATCTGAGATGAACTTCCGCTTCTCAGAGGAAGAAATACCAACAAGCCTATAAACACATGAAGATATGCTCCACATCGCTAGCCATCCATGAAATGCAAATTAAAACAACACTTAGGTGACGTCTCACCCCAGAAAGAATGGTTGTCATAAAGAAATCAATGAACAACAAATGTTGCAGAGGCTGTCTGCGGTGAAAAATGAATACTTCTAAGGCTGGGCGTGGTGGCTCACGCCTGTAATCCCAGCACTCGGGAGGCTGAGGCAGGTGGATTGGTGCGAGTTTGAGACCAGCCTGGGCTACAAAAGTGAGCTCAAGGCCAGCCTCAACTGCATAGCGAGACCCTGTTTCAAAAAGACAAAAAAAAAAAAAATGAATACTTCTACACTGTTGGTGGGAATGCAGACTGGGGCAACCATTATGGAAATCAATGTGGAGACTCCTTAAAAAACTAGAACTGGAAATCTCATTCATTCCAGCTATCCCACTACTGGGAATTTTCCCCCAAAACAACAGAAAACATTATATTATAGTGATGTTATTGTTCCTATAATTACAGCAGCCCAATTTGTGATAGCCAAATCTTAGAAATAACCAAAATGCCCATCATCTGAAGAATGGTTGAAAAAGATGTGATATTTTTATACAATGGAATATAACTCAGCTATAAAGAATGATAAACTAGAAGACTTCATATATAAGTGGATGAAAGATATACTCATAAGTGAAATGAACCAGACCTACATGTGTAAATATCATATAGTCTCCCTAGTGTAAGAACACAAAAGAAGAAAAAAATGGAAAGGCATAACACAGCTGAATGGAAATTAAGAACTTAAGGATTAAACAATGAAGAGACAGAAGGGGAAAAGTTAGGAAACATGGCAGGGGCAAAACTAGCATTTATAAACACAGGATGAATTAAATAATGGTCCTAAGAATCTCCAATAGGTTTTTGACACTCAGAGTAGCAATGTGTAAGGTTAAACACCAAGCTTTGAATGCTTATGATTCTGAGCTTTTAGATGTGTACTGCTTCTAACGTAATTTCAATTATTACTATATTCCTTCTCTCTCAAGTGCACGTTTATTTTAAAAGAATACAAAAAAAAAAAAAAAAAGGTGAAGAGAGTATGAGATTAGGAATAGTGCCATAGGATTGACCTGCTATAATTTTGTATATGCTTAGATTTCTAAATTTCTGGGTAAAAAAGTGGAACAGTTTTCAAAAATCACATTATATAAGGATTTATTAGAATATCAATATATGAGGGAAAATACCAGTTTCATATTAAGTCTAAGGCATTTAATATTCAGAAAGACAGTGATGTTAAGCTCACATACCTATGTTATAGTGTTATAGTATCATGAAGATTTTCTTCTGGAGGGTGAAGAACTCAAGTTTGCAGACCAAAAAATTAGAGAAAAAAAGAAGGGCTATGAGGGTAGCCAATATTTCGGTCCTAGCGCTTCAAGGTCAGTGAGGACTCTGGACATAAAAGAACCTGTACTGTAACATCCTATAACTCAGTGTTGTCCCAAATTTTCAGTTCAAGGAGATTATGGAGTCACAGAGGAAAGGTATCAATGATGTATAGTGTGCCTAAGGGTGTCAGCTAGAGAGAAAACATTCTCTCAGGCTTTCACAGAAAGAAAACTGATCAAGCAATGGCCATAACTCATCCAGATGGCTGACACTGACAAGTTTCACAAAACGTTGTACATGGTTTCAAGGTCAATCCTGAAGGGATTTGACTGACTTTGTCATATACAAAAGTTACATGTTTTGTTTGGTAGGTCTTGCTTTAACTTGACCTTAACCACCCAGCAGAAAGGTTTAACCATAATGTATAAAAAGTAAAGCCAGAAAAGTATGCTGAGCTATAAAAGGCTCAAGTCAATAGCTTCTGACATTGCCAGCTTTGTCAATAACCTACTACTATTATGGAATATGGTCCAATATTCCGTAATAGTAGTAGGTTATTGACAAATAACCTAAGAAGAAACCTAAGTCAAATAAGAAATATTTGTACCGATAGTGTTCACAAAAGTTATCATGTCTGTATCTTGTACTCAGAAAAACTACTATGAAGACAACAATATGCATTTTATTATTGTGACTGTCCTACTAATGTGTTGTGAAACTGTCTCATTGTTATTTCTTATTAAAAGTAATAAAATGAAATAAATATAAAAATTAAAAATATAAAGAAAAACACCCAATGCTCAAAGTTAAGGAACGAAAGGTTTATTTAGCTCACACTTTTGGGAGGTTTTAGTCCAGAATTGACTGGCTTCAAGGCAGGGTGGGATATGGTAAAGGGCAACAGTTCAAGTTGGCAGCAAATAGTGAAACCAACAATATCAAAAATAGAGGAGCAGTGAGTAACCTCTTTCCCTCCCTTATATGGTATGCAGGCTACTGTCACAGGGCAGGAGTAGCACTCACATCCATAATGCCAGCACTGGATGATGAATCACAAAACTTAGATGCCCAGTGTCCCATTACTACATGAGCCTTTTGGGGGACATTTAGATACAAACCATAACAACATCTCATAGGTGCTTAAAAAGAAGTTGGAAAAACAGGAAGAGGCCAAATCGTGTTTCCCTCCCGAGGCACAGAGCTTGAAATTGGTAACAATGACCAGATCAATCAAGACTGAAGCAGTCCACTGGGAAAAGCCTCTGACTCTGTTACTAACAGACTGTTCCCACTGCCAGTCTATTCTGTGGTTCTGAGGGACTGCTTGAACCATAAGTAATTAAATCACTGTTGTGCAGAGCCATTTCAAAACTTGATATCTTTGGACATGAGGCATGCAATTGATATTCCTATTGTAATATGACAGCAGACTAACTTTTATGGATACATAGAATGTCTAAGAAAAGCTTGAATTCTATTGATTGATTTAAAGCAGGGTGTTTGATCTTTGGGTAATGAACCATTACAAGCCCATGGCTTCTACACAAGAGAAGATAAGTGTAGGTCAGTGAATGAAGCATGAAGCTTCATTTGTATTTATGTGTTCACAGTTCTCCCCATCACTCACATTATCTCCTGAGTTCTGGCTATTAGTGTCTGCGTGAGATTCTCCTAGGAGCATGAACCCCAGGGAAAGCTATGCATTCGAGTGATCTAGTTTGCCTGTACCTTATGAGAGTCTGATGCCTGAGTTGGACCTGAGGTGTTGATGTAGCACTAGGGCATAAATTATTATGTATTTCCAGTAAAATTAACAAAAAAATCCCTTAAATCCTATACCTACCTCTTCCCACCTGATGGTTCCATGGAACATTTAGCTTCCGTGAAACTAATCATTGATGCAAACAGTGTGGACCCCTGATTTAAGAAAACATTAGGCATCCGCATTTCCATTCTAAGCTGTGTGTGAGTAGAACCTATGGGAATAAACAACCTGAATCACACAAAGACTATATAGACTTCGTAGATGTTACGGCCTGTGTACAGATGTTCCTTAAAAGCCTCATGCAGTCATGGGGCTGATTTTGGAGTCCGTAAGTGATTCTTGATCCAATGCTGGGATTCTGGGTGTGAGTGCACTGGGGCAGATGTTCTACCTCACAGTATGAGGAGGGAAGAGAGGCTAGGTAGCTGTTGGTGCTGCAGTCACTCCCTTTGCTTTCTACTCTTTACCACTACCATTAATGGCTGCTCTCTGCTATGTGCCACTCTGCCTTAGAGCCAACTGCAAATAAATTGAAATGTCCACTGACTGTGAGCTAAATAATCATTTCTTCCCTTCATTTTGGGTATTGGACATTTGTCCAGCAAAGAGACAATAGTAACTGAGACACAATTAGGTACCAGCGGAGTGAGGTCACTGCTGTGACTAAACATGACCATGTGGATTATAAGTCTTTGGGAATGGTTTATGGGAAGTGATAAGAAGGGTTCACAGATGTTGCCTATAAGAGAAGTGCTGGAATAGCTTTGACTGTTCAGTATTTGACATTCTGGTTGGAGCACAGCGCAGAAGGCTGAGAGGAATGCTGCCTATAAAGACCAATCTGGGAAGGTTTCTTCTGGGGAAAAAGGACAGCACTGGCTGTTGGATTCCAGATCATTTGTGTTATGACTTCACAGAATTTTTTTCTAAATTTTGTTCATGTCCAGAGACTTTGTGTGAGACTGAGATTAAGCATGGAGAACTAATTAATCTGGAAAAAGAAATATCAAACAGTTGACTGTTGAAGGAGTAACATGGCTATTGTTGGGGGCTTTTAGTCAGATTTAGGTTGAGAATGAAGAACAAGGAGCCCTGCAGGATGATTTAAAATGTTGTGAGTTTGGCCAGAAAGGAAGCTCCGCCAAAGTTGTGAAATATGAGGCTAGAGCTGAGTGAATCTCCATTGCTGAGAAGAAAAAAACAAAATGAAAAAGATAGCCTAATGGCATCACAACAGGTGTGTCCCCACTATTTGCAGCCTCAGAATTGCAAGGGCAAAGGACTTTGCCTTGAGGACAAAGCCACAGAGCCCCTTGGCACTCAACCTCTATAGCCAAAAGAGAAGGAAGCCTGGATACTGCCCCAGCTGGCAGCAGAGATTGGCATAATCCATGTGGCAATGATTTTAGGTGCGGGTAGAATGTAAGTGTTCTGAGGTTAAGAAGGCTTCCACTTCAATTTTAGAAGGTCTGGGAGGCCAGGCCATGGCCCCTGAGAGGTCAGTATGCTAAAAAGAGAGTGAGAAGCCTATTAGTGGAAACCCCAGAAATTTGGAAAATCCAGGAATGTGGATCATCTAAGCAAAACTGCAAGAGGGAGCAAAGCCAGCCTGAGAGAGAAGTCATGGGAGCTACCGTCAAGGGTGCCACAGGGCAAGAGCCACATGGAGTTCACAGTTTGCCACAAATTGCTTAGGATATTCCACATGGAACTACCAGACTTAACATTGGCCCTTCTGAATTTTGAACTTGCACTGGTGCCAATACTTGGAATCCTATTGTGTATAACTTTTAGAATAGTAATATTTACATTGTGCCATTGAATGTGGGAAATGTTTAACTTTTCATTTGTAAAGGGATAGTTTGCTTTAGATCTTGGAAGAGACTTGGGTCTTGGGCTTTTAAGCAATGCTGAAACACTTAGGACTTAGGCAACTCTTAGAGATGGACTAAAATATCTTTTGCATAAAAGGATGTGAATGAATAAAAGAATGGGAATCTTGGGGCAGAATGTTATGGTTTGTATCCAGTTGCCCACCCCAAAGCCTCATGCAGTTATGGGGAAGTTTCTGGAGTTTGTGATTCATTCTTGATCCAATACTAGTATCATGGGTGTGAGTGCCCTGGAGCAGATAATCCGCATTATCGTGTAAGTAGGGGAGACAGGCCAAATAGCTGCTGGTGATGTACTCACTCCCTTTGCTTTCTGCTCTTTTTCTCTGCCATCAGTGCCATGTGCCCTTGGGGCCAGCTGAGTATGGGTTGAAATCTCCATTGACTATGAGATAAATAAACCTTCCCTTACTTCATTTGAGTTTCAAATATTTGTCCCAGCAACAAAAGAACAGTTATTGAGACAGGAGAGATTCTCAGTTTCATCTGAGCGGTGAATTAGAAGCTCCAAACTTCATTTAATTGTCCTTGTTAGACATTGAACCATGTATTGAATCAAGAGGTGGGCAGAGAGCTCCCCTTGAGGAGCTAAAGATCAAAAGGAGAAACAGGAAAGCAGCTCTCTGAAAGCACAGAGAACATACAGCTCTAACAGCTAGACCACACTCTGGCAAAGACAAAAGGGTCTATGCGCTGCAAGCTTCTGGGTGTCTAAGATAAATTCTCTACAAACACAGAGGGTATCCGTCTTTAATGACTAAGCCATCTTTGCAAAAAAAATGAGCTACAGAATATTGTAAACACTTTAAAATGAGCCCAACTTAATTATAACAAGTTAAAATGTCATTTATATTGTGGTAATACCTCACCCCTAAATTGACTTTTAGCACCATGATAGTTCCTTAAAGGTCTCTATAAGGACAAAAATCCCCCCTCCAACATAAAAGAGGAGATATGTCATTGACTGGTATGAATTGTCACATCAGTTAAAGGACCTAATCCATCCTTGTCAAAACTACATTGTAGGCTCAAATACTCTACTTCTTCAGAGTCAGGACCTCTGCTCACCGGCCTGCACCCACCCTGAGAAGTGTGCTGCTCTTTGATCTTTTCTTAAAAATATATGCTTTCACTTCCACTTCTATGTGTATTTCTACATTCTCTGTAGGAATTCCAGGCATCTACAATGGTCACAAATAATTATTTGAAGCTTAACATCAAGCAAGTTCATTCAGAAAGTTCATAGTTGCACAAGAGATACATTTCTCAGGTTTCTAGGTCAGAACATGCATCAAAAAAGCTTCAGAGTCCCTTGAGTATTAAACTTGTTCCCTGTGCTTTTGACACATCTAAATGTAAATGCTCCAATCTTTATCACGTAAGATTTGCCCTAGCTGAGTCTTGAACAAGCACTTCAGCAAGTACCAAGCTCCTTAAGATTTCTAGAGCTAAAGCAGAAAAGCATACAACAGAAAATGTCTAGGGGTAAAATAATAAATGTCAGGAGAGGGGCACAAACTTCTTGGACAGAAATTTATGGTTTTCATTTGTTAAGTAAACACACATGACACATTCTTGTAAGTCAGTTTAGGTAAGTGTTAAATCCTTGGCATATGAAAAGAACTTATACAAAGTAATTAATGCATTACTTTTCTCCACAATTATCTCTTGCTTTAGTGAATGAATCAGACATGTTCACAGATAATTATTTTTGTACAGATATATTCAAAAGAAAACATGGTTCATAGTCTAGACACACTACCAATCCACAAATTAAAGAATTTGTAATAATTTTATAAGTAAAGCCATTCAAGGAATACTTGTGTGAATATCAGTTATATACTATCTTGGAACAAGCCAATGTTGATAGGAAGAAAACCTCAAGAATAGTATTCTAGCAATCCAGGTATTAATAGTATAAGTTTTGAAGAAATAATATTTAGTATTAGAAATTTAGTTTGTGAATATTTGATGAGAAATTTGCTTTCCCTTCTATTCCCTTGCAATGTTGCCTTACTAATATTTTGTGACTATGTTAGTGTCATCACATACAGCCATGTCTGCTTCTAGATTTTCACACAAAATATGTAAATATAAACACATATCTTCACTAAGACATGATTATTGGGAGATGTATAAATCATTATTGTGTTGAGGAAAAAGAACTTAGGCTTACATGAGGAAAGATGGATAATGTAAATATTCTTTCCAATAGGTATCACTAGTTGACAACTTTTGATCCCAACATAACCAGTCAGCCTCAAGAGACCAACTCTTGCTACTGTCTATTCTTTCATTCTGACTCACTGATAAAATATAAAGTGATAAAGTGAAATGAGCATGTGCTAGCAAGTTAGAGGGTAAAAACCTTGCATATGCATCATAAGTACTTGGAAGATTCTAGAATGAACTGCTGAACCTTGCACCCGAGTTTGACTCTGTAAGTACAGGTGAATTCTGAGATCTCTATTGTCGATATTCACTTTTTCTAGCAAGGTTAGTGTGAATGGTTGAGAGATCACAAACTGAGACTATCTGGAGACAGCCTTGATTTCCACTTCTCCTTCACTACTCTACATCAGAGAATCTTTCTTTCCTCATACTGTTAGTAGCACTAAAAGTTGAATTCTGTGATCCAACTCTCTGCTGCACACTTGAAATTTTCTGGCTAAAACACTAAGTTGGAATCTGTTTGATTCCTTTGAATTTCTTTCTTGTTAAGGGTTAAATAATCATTAAGTAGCTGCTGATGCACAACGTGCCATGGCATACAGACCTGAAGGAAGAAAAGCTCTTTCCTGCTGTGAGTTTAGTAAAAACTCTCGGTCATTATGTAGCAGATGGTTGCTCTATATTATGAGTTGGCCCAACGTGCCCCAGGATAATCAACGGCTTTTAGCAAGGGACTTGGGCTTCACAAGCTCTGAAGAAATTTTAGTACTTGGAAATTGAGAAGCACAATCATGATAAATGGAGGAAACTGGAATTTGATTCTTCAGTTCATCAGGTTATCCAAGAAGTCAGAGATGCTTTCCATATCAAAATAATTATGAAAGAATTTTAAGAATCTCAGTCCAGTTTTAATCAGATTGACATCTAGCCAGGAAGTAAGTTTACATAACCTGGAACAGCACAAGGAGGGACTCTCTACATTAGTTTGCATGCATCATATTTGCATATTGAGGTCAAAATTCTAGTGGTGACCAATGGAAAATACCAATTTCAAGCTAAATCGAAGATGTTTGATATTCTGAAAAACAGGAATGTTAAGCTCAATTACTTATGTTATAGAGTAATAGTATAAGGAAGCTTTCCCGTTGGAGGGTTGAGAATATAAGTTAACAGACCAAAAATTGGAAAAAAAAGAAGAGCTATTAGGATAGCCATCATTTTGGCTCTAGCCCTTCAAGGTCAGTAAGGACTCAGGACATAAGAGAACCTGTGCTGTAACATCATATAACTCAGTGGTGTTCCAAATTTTCTGGTCAAGGAGATTATGGGACCTCAGAGGAAAGGGATAAATGAAGTATAGTGTGTCTAAGGAGAGTCACCTAGAGAAAAAATATTCTCTCAGGCTTTCACAGCAAGCAAAATGGTCAAGCAATGACTGTGATTCATTCAGATGGCTGAAACTGACAACATTTCTACAAAGCACTGTACATGGTTCCAAAGTTAATCCTGAGGGGATTTGACCTTGGAAGATACAAAAGGTGAATGTTTTGTTATACAGGTCTTGCTTTAACTTGCCCTTGATCACCCAGCAGAAAAGCTTAATTATGAGGCATAAAAAGCAGAGCTAGATTAGTATGAAGAGCTATAAGAGGCTTAAGTCAACAGCCTCCAACATCGCCAATTTCACTGGTAACCCCAAGCAATTATGAAACATTGGACTATGTATGTAACTACTGCCTCACAGTTCAAAGAGCAGACATTTTTTCTTTTTTTTTTTCTTTCCTTACCAGTATTGATTAAAAAATGTATCATGTCCACACCCTGTGCTCTGTATAACTATTATGAGGACAATATGCAATGTGTCAATTATTGTGAATGTACTACTAACGTGTTTTGAAACTATCATACTGTTATTTCTTATTAAAGTAATTAAAAAATAAAAAAACAAAATTTAGTGTATAGAACTAGTAAGTAAAATATTAATTAGCATAATTTGCAGCAGGGTTGTTTTGATTCAAATATCATTTTATGTTTATTTTAAACATTCATGACTATTCACCTTCAACACAAGTCTGACAGGGGCAGTGCACTCTATCCTTTTCACATATGGGGAATGTCAGTCACTATTCCAACATATGTCTAAAGATCGCTCTTCTGCATTGCAAAGGCCCCACACACAGAGGGGTGCAAGGATTTTTGCATTTGTCCCAGCTCTGAGAAAGTGAAAAAAGTAGCTGGAAGGACTTTGGTTCAATTTGTTTTCCACTCTAAGAGGATGAAAATGTACAGCTTCCCTACTGGATAATACATCTCCATCCCAGTGCCTGGCATAAAGGGAGTAGCTCTTAAATATTTCTGCATGTGAAATTTTGTAGAGACTCAGAGGAGCCCAGAGTTGTTGGGTTCTTCTTGTGAACCTGCAATTCATTTTAGTCTCAAAATGTTCCCCAGTAGAAAGTCTCTGGACTTGCCATCCACACATACTTCTCCTATTTTTCCATGATAACTGTTCAGTAAGTATAAAGTTATAGTAAGGTGAACACTGTGGCATCCCATGCAGGAAATAACTTAAATAAGAGGTCATTTTCCAGGATGCCTGGTGACTCTAGACATCATTGAGCCTAACTGTAAAACTTTGCTTTTCCAGATGGTGAATGGATGTGAAAAGTTTTATAAGCACTTATATTCCAAATGTTGAAAAATTCTAACTTTTTTCTTGTTATAAAATGTTGATGTTCCAGCCATTGAAAATAGTGCAATATGAAAACTTGCAGATCTGATTTTTGTCAGAAGAAAGAAAACAATTTGTCTGGCATAGTTTACTGATTTTCCAGCAATATAAGCAAGAAAGGAATAAAATTCTTGCAAAATTTCCAAATTGAACCCAAACTGACTATCCTCAGAAGATACTGTATATTCAGTTCAGAACCCAGAAACATTTGTAATGCTTGACTTTTAATAAATGAAGTCAAAGGTAAAGCTGTTACTAAGGTTGACCACCTAAGGGATAGTTTCTGATTTCTAAGCAAGGGAAAGTATATAAACTCTTGATCAAAATCTACCCAACCATGTTGTATATAAACCAAATAGGTGAACTGCAAGATCTTAATAGCAAAAATGTCAAAATATGTTGAGAGAAAATCTTGAAGCAACAGCAGAAAACTTGTTTGTCACATATAAAAGATTCTCAGTGAGACAATAAGTGCATTTCTCACCAGAAATTCTTTCTGACCAGAAGCAGGGGGATCGATTTAAAGTACCAAAAGATAGGAAAACTCCATTAATTCAGAAATTGGTATTCAGAAAAGCTGTCCTTCAAGAGTGAGGGAGAAATCGGTCTCCCATGAAAATAAAAGTTTCAAGAATTCATTACCAATGGAATTGCCTGACAGGAAATGATAAAGGCACTTTGTCAAGGTAAAGCAAGAGTATATTAAACAATGATTCAAACTCATATAACAATATAAAAATTTCTAATACAAAGCACCAATGAATTGAAAAATTGATTCTTTGAAAGAATAAACACACTAATAAACTATTAGACAGCCTCATCAAGAAGAGGGAAGAAAAACATGAATTCCAGCTATTAGGAATGAAAATGTAGAAATCCCAGTGGACCCCAGAGAAGTTCATGAGAGCATCAATACCTACTGTAAGAACATATATCCTACTAAGATAGAAAAAGAAGAAAAAAGTGACAGCTTGTTAGACACACACACACACACACACAAAAAAAAAAAAGCCTGGCAAAACTAAACCAATAAGATATAAAAATTCTCAATGCAAGGTCAGTAAGGTCTCAGGATATAAAAGAACCTGTGCTGTAATATCCTATAACTCAGAGGTGTCTCAAATTTTCTTGTCAAGGAGATTATGGGACCTCAGAGAAAAGGGATAAATAAACTATAATGTGTCTAAGGAGAGTCACCCAGATGAAAACATTCTCTCAGGCTTTCACAGAAAGCAAACTGGACAAGCAATGACCGTGACTTGTCCCAAAGGTTGACACTAACAACAGTTCTACAAAGTACTGTATATGATCCCAAAGTTAATCCTGAGGGGATTTGACCTTGGAAGATACAAAAGATGAATGTTTTGTTATATAGGTCTTGCTTTGACTTGCCCTTGATCACCCAGCAAAAAAAGCTTAATTACAAGGCATGAAACGTGAGCTAGACTGATGAGATGAGCTGTAGGAAGCTTGGATCAATAGCCTCCAACATTGCAAGTTTCACTGCTGGCCCATTGCAGTTGTGGAACATTGGACTGTGCATGCATCTGCTTCCTCTTAATTCAAAGAGAAGAATTTTCTTTTCTTTTCTTTTCTTTTCTTTTCCCCCTTAACAACATCAATAGGAAGGTGTGTCATGCACACACACTGTGCTCTGTAGAACTATTGTGAGGACAATATGCAATGTGTCAACTGTTAAAAAAAGAAATGGGAAAAAGAAAAAAAACTAATGTTTATTGAAACTGTTAATGTTTCATTGTTTGATCAATCTTATATACGTATATCTATTAATCTAAACTGATCTGATGATGAAAATATGTAATATAACCACTGTTAATTTTTTTTAAAAAATTAAAAAATGAAAAAAATTATGGAAAATTTTAGTCTCAACTGGGACACAAGCAAAATAAATAAATAAATTTAGGCTTCAGTTTATAATAGGAAGTCACCCTTTCTGTTGTATAGCATTATGTGTTTGTAGCTGTAGGTGGCATGGTTTTATTTTCCTTTTTTATTTTAATTTTTAATCATTTATTTATTCATTTGGCAGTGTCTTACTATGCAGCTTGGACTTGTAGTGATCTTCCTGTCTCAGCCTCCACAGAGGTGGGATTATAGGTATCTACCACCACACCCAGTTTTGGTGGCTGGCAAGGCACACCTGGAGTCCTGGGAGTGGCATGGTATGCAGTACTGGGACTCGAACCTGGGTCCTTGCATTTGGCAGGCAGGTGCTTAGACCACCAAGCTATCTGCCCAGCTCCATCCTTCTTTATTTTATTTTATTTTATTTTATTTTATTTTATTTTATTTTATTTTTTGTGGTACTGGGGATTGAACTCAGGACCCTGAGCTTGCCAGGCAAGCACTTATTCTGCTGAGCTATCTCCCCAGCCCATCCTTCTTTATTTTAAAGAGGGAAAAAAAAATCAATAAAAATGATACAGAATTTCAAAACCAGGTGAGAGGTAGTTAACAATAGTTATTGCATATTATTATCTTTAAAATAGTTGCTCAGATTTCACCTGTTCATTCTCCCATCTACCCTCAGTGCCCTGGAAATAGGAACTTTTCTCCTATTTTTATGGCTTTTGCTTTTCCAGAATACTATATAGTTGGATTTAAAAATATGTTGCCTTGTCTTTTAAAACTATCTTCCTGTAAATAAAAAAAAACTATCTTCTTGTGCCTTGCCATGTTCATTGAGAATTTCTTTACACAATTTTCTTCTGCATTAAATAATATTCTGTAGCATAGCTGTGCCTTATCCCGTCTATGTATTCACCAACCAAAGGTTGTCTTGTTGGCTTCCAAGTTTGGCAATTGTGAATAAAGTTGCTATACATATTCAAAAAAAATTCTCAAAGACCTGATATCAAGCAATGAAATTGAAAATGTAATGAAAATTTTACCCACACAAAAAGCTCATGTGGTGAGAAATTCATTGTTGAATTGTACATGAAATTTAGAAAACTAACACAACCAATGCTGAACCTTTTTAAGGAAATTGAAATAGAAGAAATACTTTGGAATTCATTCTTCAAAGCAAACGTTACAGTGATTTCAGAACCATAGAAGAACACAACCAAGAAAGAGAACTACAGGCTCCCCACCTCCTTAATGAGAATAGATGCAATAAGCCTCGGTAAGACACTGGCAAAGAGAATGCAGAAAACTATCAAGATTATATGCCATGACCATGAGGATTGATTCCAGAAATCCAGGGAGGGTTCAACATACACAAATCAATAAGTGGAATACGTCATGTTAATAGAAGCAAAGACAAAAGTTAAGTGAGCATCTCTATAAACACAGAGAAAGTGTTTGACAAGCTCCTGCACCCATTCATGATAAAAACTGCACAGAAAATTGAAACAGATTTATCTTACCTTAATGTTATAAAAGTTATCTAGGAAGAAGCAACAGCTAACATTATGTTAAATGGTGCATGACTAAAAACTTTCACTTTATTTATTATGTTTTTTCTGTATTTGGTACAGGGTCTCAATACACAGCTTGGGCTCATAAGATCCTCCTGTTTTCAGTCTCCCCTGTGCTTGGATTATAGGTCCAGCACACCTGGACTCAAATTTCCACTTTAAATCCAAGAAGAACAAGATAAGGATATCCATTATTACAACTTCTATTCTATATAGCTCTGGAAACATTTGAAAGAGCCATCAGACAAGAGAAAAATATAGAAGAAGCAAAGATAGGAAAGAAAGAAATTAAATCATTATTTGCAGATGATATGATCCTTGGCAGAGAGTATCCCAAAATCCAGATTTAGTACTGTAGCAGAACGAAGTCAGCTCTCAAACATCGACAGTATTCCTGTACACAAGCAAAAAACTCACACAGAAGAAATGAGGGAAAACATGCTTCTCACAATGGCATAGATGGATGAGGGATTTAGGAATCATTCTAGCAAGAGATGTAAAAAGTCTGTAAAGTGAACATTACAATACCTCACAAAGAAATCAAAGAATATATGAATATATGAAGAAGTGGAGAGTTATGCCTTATTCTTGGTCAGAAAGAACGAACATAGTGAAAATGGCCATACTCCCCAAACTGCTACACAGATTTATTTTATTTTATTTTATTTTTTTTAGGACCGGGGTTCAAACTCACAACCTTGCACTTGCCCAGAAGGCACTTGTGCCTTGGAGCTATCTCCCCAGCCCCTACACAGATTTAATATAATTCTAATTAAAATATCATCAGCATACCTCACAGATCTAGAGAAAACACTCTTTATAGTCATTTGAAACAAGCAAGCAAACAAAAAAGACCTAGAACAGCAAAAGCCATTCTGGGCAATAAACGCAAAGCAGGGAGTATCACAATCCCAGACCTGATATTACACTACAAAACTACAGTGATAAAATAAGTTTGGTATTGGAAAAACAAGAATAAAATCACCTGAAAGATCGGTAGAACACAACGAAAGACACAGACAAAACCCCAAATACACTTGACTACATAATCTTTAACAAAGGAGCCAAACACGTTCATTGGAAGAGAAATAGTCTCTTTAGTAAATAGGGCTGGAAAAACTGGCTTTCCACATGCTAAAGATTTATGTCTATAACCATAAAACAAACTAAACTCAAAACGGATAAAAGTATTAAAATAGAAACATGAAGCCAGGCGTGGTGGCGCACGCCTGTAATCCCAGCACTCGGGAGGCTGAGGCAGGAGGATCGGTGTGGAGTTCGAGACCAGCCTGGGCTACAAAAGTGAGCTCAAGGCCAGCCTCAACTGCATAGTGAGACCCTGTCTCAAAAAGCCAAAAAAAAAAAGAAACATGAAATTTACCGGGAAAATGTAGAAATATCAAAGCTATATGTGTAGGCAGAAATTTCATGAAGAAAAAACAGATTTCAAGCGTGATATTACAAAGAATCATAAATGGTACCTCACCCTATTAAAGAGCTTTTGTACAACAAAAGGAAATGCCAACAGAGTGGGGGAAAATCTTCATTGGCTGTTTCTCAGACAAAGGAATTATATCTAGAACATATAAAGCACTGAAAAAGATCAGACTCTCCAAAATTCTAAGACCTAATAAAAATGGGCATTTGAGATAAGTATACATTTCTCAGATGAAAAAAATGCAAGCAGCAAATAAATATATGAAAAAAATATTAAACATCTTTGGTCATTTGAGTGATGCAAATTACAAATACTGAAATTCTATCATATACCCCCCTAAAATGGCTATTATAAAGTAGTCAAGCAAATTGGAAACAACCCAAATGCCCGTCACCTGAAAAATGGATAAAAAGATGTGCTTCTTGTGTCTAATGGAGTACTATTCAGCCGTAAAGAATGATTATCTGGAGAATTTTATAGGTAAGTGGATGAAACTCGAGATCACACTCATAAGCCAAATAGGTGTAAACATCTTATTATTCCACTAGTGAGAGAAGCTGAACAGGTAAATAAGATCCAAAAAAATGTACAATACCTATTGTGAACTGGAAAGAAAGTATTTGAAAGAAAAGATAAACTATGATGGGGGAAAGAAGCAAGGAAACAAAGAAAAAAGAAAAATATATGTTTATACAGAAGATAGTTAAGATAGCTATCCTAATTTCTCTGTTTACAGAAAAGTAAGCATTGTGCTATTATTGTTTGAGATATGCTATTATCTTGTACTCTGAATACCTATGGTGAAAAAAATACACAACGCATTAATGATTGTAATTCTCCTACTAACCTGTTCTGAAATTCAATTTTCTTGTTATTTTCAGTTTTTCTTCTCAAAATTATATATATATATATATATATATATATATATATATATACATATTTTTCTCATAAAGATAAATACATGGATAAATATAGAAATCATTATTATTAAATTTTTCTATGTAAATTCTGTTTCCATTTTCTATGGCATAAAATTGTGTGAAAAATACTTCTAAATCTGTGTTTACAGGTACAGATAAAGATATTTGTGACATTTGTGATATAAAATGAGGAGAAGGAACTGTAAAGCAGACATTTACAGGAAATTGAAATTCATACTAATTTAAGATAGATTATGCTAACTTTAGAAAATTACAGGTAATCCCAAATATGTAAAATTATATATACATATATAATAAATATTATACTTGTATCACAAAAATATATGCAACGCACACAGAATGAAAAAGGAATCAATATTTCACTGCAAAAAAATCAACTAACACAAAGTGAATAATTTTTTAAAATAAAAGGCAGCATAGCACCCACCAGTAATCTTAGAACTCTGAGAAACTGAGGTAGGAGAATCAAAAGTTTGAGTCCAGAACTTAAAAAATAATCAAATAAAATTCAGATTAGAGATGTAGGTCACTGTGAAGCCACAGTACTGCAAAAGAAAAAAGAGGACAAGAAATTATAATATAGAAGTCTGGGCATGATTGTGCATGCCCATAATCCCAGCACTGGGAAAGCTGAAAACAGGAGGATAACTATAAGTCTGAGCTGCACAGAGCGATCCTGTACCAAATACATTTTTTTATAAAGTGCTTGAATATAATAACTCAGCTAACTAAAGTACCTGCTTAGGCACAGTGCAGCTGTTGAGGTTTGATCCCAGCATGCCATGCTGGTCCCACTCATGGGGTGCTCTGAGATGGTGATTGAGACTGGACATGATGGCATGCACCTGAAATCCCAGCACTTGGGAGGCTGAAAATAGGAGAATCACTAGGAGTCTGATCTACATAGTAAGACCCTGTAGACCCTGTAGACCCTGTCCTAAATTACAGGAAAAAAAAAAATATATATATATATATATACAATTAACAAAATTTAAATTCCTTAGCAATAATTTATATGTGAATAGATTAAATTCTCAAGGAAAAACATAGATTGAGAGAATCATTCTGTACATTCTCTATAAGAAATTCATTTTAGTGTTTAATTTTTTTTAAGAAATTCACTTGAGATGTAAGGACTCAAGTTGAAAGAGAAAGAATTAAAAATGATACACAAATAATGACCAAAAGAAAAAACTGCATTGATATGAGACAAAATATACAATAGGCAGTTGGTTGGACAGTCAAATTGGAAGTTAATTTTTAATATGTATAGGGTTTCATTTTTTTAAAGGAAAAAAAGGTCTCTAGATGATAATTATACAATAATATCAATGTGCTTAAAAATGCTAGACTGTTCAATTTTGTATTTCCTTAAATTTCCAAATATCTGTGTAAAAATTGTGTAACTGCTTATAATACATTGTATGGAAAGTTATTAGAATATCAATGATGGTCAGAAAATATCATTTCTACGCTAAGTCAAAGATATTTGATACTTAGAAAGCCAGTGATGATAAGCTCAAGTACCTATGTTATAGAGTAATAGTATCACAAAGTTTTTCTGCTGGAGGGTTAAGAATGTAAGTTAACAGACCAAAAATTGGACAAAAACAAGGGCTATAAGGATAGCCAATATTTTGGCCTTAGCCCTTCAAGGTCAATAAGGACCCAGGATATAAGGGAACCTGTGCTGTAATATCCTATAACTCAGAGGTGTCCCAAATTTTCTGGTCAAGGAGATTATGGGACCTCAGAGGAAAGGGATGAATGAACTATAGTGTGTCTAA